>JBBPDA010082351.1:0-12181 GCA_037974385.1 Arnoldichthys spilopterus
TGAAGTACTTCAGTTGTGTGTAATGGATCTAAAATATATGAATGTCTAATGTTTATCAGTACATTACAGAAAATAATGAACTTTATCACAATATGCTAATTTTTTTAGAAGGACCCTATATATGGATATGGTCTACAGTTGTGCTCCCAATGTTTCATTCTCTGTATGCTTTTAAAGTAGCCAGTAGCAAATGTAGCTGAATACTTAATTTTTCTTTTTTCCAATTCAGTCCTCCATAATAAACAGCTTCAGTCTTTCAAGGATTATTACCTTCCTTTTTAGGAAGGTAATACAAATAAAAAAAACAATTCAAATGCAATTCCACTATTGTATGATTAATGATGGTTATGTAAACATAAAGAATTGAATTCAGTTTACATTCTATAAAAACAGGCTAAAGGCTGCACTTCTTTCCTCTTTTTGTTTCAATGTGTGGCATGAATCCCAATTTCTGTTTGTTCCATTGAGCTGAGAGGAAGAAACAATATGGAATTTAACCATTCCTTTGTTATAGTTGGCAATAACTGCATCTTTGAGAGGTTAAAGATAGCTGTTGTGCTGATTTGCGTGTGTGTATGTGCGTGGGTGAGCGTGTACGTATGCATTCAGTTCAGAGAGCAAGTGAGACATTGACTTGGGAGCGTCCGGTTAAGCGAAAGGGAATGGACACTGGGGACATTTGAGACAGCACCTTTACTTTCCCTTCCATTGAGCTGCGTTTGTGTGAATGTGTTTTTAGATGGCCAAGCTCAATATGCCTACCCTAGAGGCCCTTTGACATTTATTTCAATAGCTTTTTTGGTCCAATAGCCTCTCTAACAGTGATGTCATCCCCGGATGCCCTCCCAGATTTTTCTAATTTTACACACTCCCTAATAAACTGCCGCTGATAAGAGTTTCCCTCCAGCTACCAACACAAATGAACAACATGCAGTGCTTTTTATGTACTTTAACCCCTAACTCTGCATATATTCCTATTCCTATAAACACACACACACAGTTCCTTTCTCCTTTTTCACTGAAAATATTTAAGTGAAGAACACAAGATTTAAAGGGAAGGTGCAGGGACAGTGAAACGCTTTCTGTATGTACTGTTAAATTGATTTTTTATCTTTAATTTTTTTTACATAGCCAACAAGTGCTTCTTTACCTCTTAACTTACCTTGTTCCTCAGTGTAAAATCACCCGCTGTTGATGTAATGTCAATGTCATGTCATCAGCTCAACATGTTTACAGCAGTGTAATAACTGCCAATTCTGTTACATCAAGTAACATAGATTTTCTTTGGCCAAATATGGGTAGAGGAACCAGAGAAAAGTGAATGGATTAATGCTCTCATGATCCCCTTACATTTGATCACTGTCTAAGAAAAACACGTATCTTTAAAATGTTAGCTTTACAGGAGAAGGCAAAAACATTCCTTACTCTTAATGTAAGTAAATTAAAGAATATTTTAGAAAAAGTGGTTTTAGAGCATTTCTATTTGTTCAGTACATCTTGTGGACAGTGGTGGCTAGTGATTAGGACATTGTGAAAAGAAGGTCACAGGTTCAAGTCCTGGCCGGGGCACCACTGAGGGACCTAAGAGCAAGCTACACTGCTTCCTGGGTGCTGTTGATCCCTGCCTACTGCTCCACATTTGCACATGTGATGGGTTAAATTTGGAGGTCACATTTCGTTGTGGTGTTTGAGTGTGTTCACAATGACAAATAGTCACTTTCACTTTTGAAAGTCGTGGGCGGGAGCTGGCTTTGGCTAAACTGCTGTGAAAACAATCTCTGTGCATAGGATAGTTTTATGAACATACAAATGCTTTTAAACTGGCTTGCCAAGTTATGTGTTTGGTTAAAATCCATGATGTCCTCTTGCTACATCTGAGGTGAGCTTCCACTGCTGTACCCAGTACAGTAAAAAGGCTAATTACTAATTCCGTATTCAGGGAATAGCCGATGCCCAGCACTAATTATATTACTACTGGATGTACACATTCAAAAAACTAGCCACCATATCTTTAGAATGAGGTTCTGTCTCTTTGTCAAAAGAAAGAGATAAGTCACTTTTGATATTTACATCTGGCACTCTACTGAAATGCGTTTATATACCATCACTCAAGTGAAAAAGTATAATAATAATAGTAATAATAATAATGTAATATTTTTTCAGTTGAAATTATAGGAATTATTTAAGACATTTAATTATACTTATTTGTACTGGAGGCATTTTGTGGTATTTATATTGTGGTAACAGATCACAATATTTTTATTACAGTTCTTTTACTGTTATATCTCTTATTCCTGTTTTACAATTCACCCTTTTCTTTTTATACTCCCCCCCTCTGTTTCATGTACTATAAGTCATGATAAGGCCGTACTTAAAGGTGATATCAGAGTTTATGGGAGGGTATTGAGCAGAATCAGGTCTACGAGAGAGAGTCACAGAAAAAAAGAGAAAATAGGAGGTGGTACTGAGAGGAGAAGACACTCTGATGCTGTCCAGAGGGGCAACGACAGTGGTCTTGGGGCAAGAACCTCTTGCTTTCCTGAATCTCGCTCTACTCCTCCTCCTTACAACATGTCCCTCTTTCTAATATAGTCTCTCTCTCAAACTGCAGAGGTCCCAACTGGGGCATTCAGTGGAAGCAGTGTTATTTATGAGCAGCATGGTGTTTGTAAATTGCTCTGTCTGTCTATCTATGTGCCCTCTCTCTCTTTTTCTCTGTATTTGTGTTCTTGTGCCACAGAGAGAGATTGAAACAAATGAAAGATGGATGGAGGAGTGGAGGAGGTTATTCTAGGCATGTGTCCCTGTAAATCACCCCTCCAGTGACTCTCTCTCTCTCTCTCTCTCTCTCTCTCTCACTCTCTCTCTCTCTCTCTCTCTTTTTCTCTTTCTCTCTTTCTCTCTCACTCTCTTTCTCTCTCTCTCTCTTTTTCTCTTTCTCTCTCTCTCTCTCTCTCTCTCTCTCTCTCTCTCTCTCTGTCTCTCAGTCTACATTCTACCATGTATATACTGCATATTTGCCAGCAATTCATTAAATCATCTTTACTACTACTTAACCTTACTTTTTTTAAATTCTCTTTCTCTATCTCTCTCTCTTTCTCTCTTTCTCTCTCTTTTTCTTTGGCAGTAGAGAAAAGGCTGCAGGCAGTCTGTGTGTGTAAGAAAGACACTCACCAGTGATATGCAAGAGGGCAGAGAGAAAAATGGAGAAGAAATGGAGGAAAAGAAAGAACAGGAAACAGGGGCTATAGGAGGGAAACATGTCTGTGTTTGTGCCAGAGAAAGTGAGACCCACATGGAGAAGATGAGGCTAGGACTGTGATGGCAGTCGTGATTACAGCTATAACACTCCTCAATTAAACACACATTTAAATAGACATTGCCTGAGGAAGAAAGAGAGAGAGAGATTGCCAGTTCCGCATGAGTGCTGTTCATCCTAAAAGAGCTACTGCACTTGTTCCTGCATTGATTATTCATGCTGTTCTCCCATGGACAAATGGCCTTTACTTTGCCTGGATATTAGAGTTTGCTATCAGGTCCATCTCTCTTTGCCTTTATCTGTTTCTTTCTTTCTCCTATTGCTTCCCCCAGCCAAAGATCTACTCTACTGAAAAGGTTTTTTGTGTGTTTTCTTTTTCTTTTCTCTTATTTTTCTCCACTGCCGTCTGTTCAGATGTCTTCTACACCCCATCTCCATCTCTCTCTTCTTTCCCTTTTATTTTTTTATGCGGCCCAATGCCAATTCTCTTCCCTTGGATCTGTTCTCTCTGTGTGTCTCTGTGTGTTTCTTCAGGCAACCCCTAGGTGTGACTGTGTGTGTCTGCCCTGTGATGGACTATACATGTTTGAGTGACAGTAGTCATGTCCCATGTATGAAGCTTAAAAAAGTAATCCAGGTGCAATTTTTCTGGTAGAAATTTCTATGGGCAGGACACTAACATGGCCAGAGTGTAAAACATGCTACTGTCAATGAAATCTGCTCTGTTCAAAGAAATGTTCTTTTCTGCAAATTTCACCAAAATGATCTAACCGCTTACAGCTGTGACTGTGAGTGACTATGTTTCATATTTGTATAAATATGTTATTATTCTCTTAGGCCTAATCCACACGGACGTTAAAATCTTGTATAAGTGAGCGCTCTGAGCGATGTAGGCATTTTAACTGCGGTTTGTAGCGGTTTATAGCCACTGTTGAACGCCGACCTGCAGCTCAGACTGTAATTCTGGGTGTTCACCTGTGGGGGCAGTAATCCATGTTTTATATAATCTGTGTAGTTTTACCTTTATCCTGCACAGTATTAGTGAAATATGGGTCAGTTGGCTTTATTTAGTACTGAACCTTGACGTCGTGGTGTTAAAAAATCTTTCTGACAAAACGCCTACGTCGCTCAGAACGCATTCACTTATCCACGAGTTGAACGGCCGTGTGGACTGTAACAAGTGGGGTCTCGTATCCTGGGGAAAGATTTCAACCCTGGCAATCTTGGTCTGTATTCTCCAATCTTCTAAAATGTGATAGGAGAATACTTAGTGCCATTTTAATGGCAAAGGGAGGTTGTACAAAGTGCAATATATCACGATATATATTCAGATAGAACAAAGGAAACAGAGCAGACAGTGCCATATTTTTTTTCTAATAGATCAAAGTATGAGTACAAATCATTTTTACTTAGTGTTTTACACACCACAGTGCAATATGTTCACTTAAGCAAGATTAATGATGCCCTTAAAATTAAACATGAAGTTTCACAGTGTTTAAGTACTAACACTATCAAGATATGCTTAGAAAAGCATATTGTGACCAGCGTTTATCAAGAGAATGCTAAATATCATCATATTGCCCAGCTCTAGAATCCACTGCATTTGATTTTCAAAAAAAATCATGCTTTTGAAAATTAATTCATATTTAAATGATTAAATTGGAAGTTACTTTTGTGAACTAATCCTAGACTGTTTACTGTAACTGTAAAATGTTGCATGAATCACCAAGAGAGGGTTCTCACAGTGGGTATCAGTGTGTCTGTTTACCCTGTGGTAGACTGGTTTTCTGTGTTCAGGGGTTGCTCAGATTAGTTGTCTACCTAGTGACCAAGTGATGCTTGTCTCTTCATTACTGTTTGCAGCTGTATTTTCTTTATGAATCTATTTACTACCCTTCTATTTTATCCTTACACTTAAATAGTCTAGTCTATCTGAATTTTTGCTGGTCTGTGTATAAAATTCTCTCCATCGTTGTATGATTACTGTTTTTCTCTGACTTCCACCCCCAGCTCTATCTATCTCTGGTACTAAGTAGAACTGTATGTCCCAGGTTGAAGTGCCCTACTTTCCCCCCATCCCTCCCTTGATTTATTTATTCACATTCAGGGAGGCAAGTGAGAAACTTAAGCAGGAGAGAAGTGGTGGAGAAACAAGGATTGGGATAAGATGAGGAGGAGTAGACATTAGATATTCACTAATAAGCATATTTGCCAACACAACCCTTTTATAGTGATAAAGGGGTCTAAAATAACAGAACAAAAGTTTAAGGACCTACCCCAGTGTAAGTTGGCAAGCCTCTTTCTCAATAACTGACTTTCAAATGCAAGACCAGTGCATGCCAAAACAATCCGGCACTCTTTTAGTATATTTACTTCCTGAACCTGAATCTTTCCATGGTCCTCATTGAATCTCTTCTCCTAAATAAAATACCTGGTTCAGTTTCAGTTTGATTCATTTGTCTGGTGTTTGTTGCTACATGTATCATGCAGCTTTATAGAAATATGGCTCCAGAACCACAATGAGTAAGCCTAGGTCAACAGTGGCAGGAAAAACTCCCAAAGAACCTCAGAAAAATGGTGAGATAAACCAAAACAGAGAGTGGGTTAAGATGAGATTGTAAGGGGGGTCTAGAATGAGATGCAATTACTGTTTGCAGAATTGTGTTTCCATTTTGGCCCAGTCCTTTTAAAACTGTCTTTATTTTGCTTCATAAATTATTCAGAATCAAAAATCAGTTTATTTGGCAATTATGTTTGCACACACACAAGAGGAATTTCTTTCTGGCTGAATGTGTTTCTCTAGTATTTAAACAAATGAGACATACTGTACAATATGAAACATAGTAGACAAAATACAATATACAAACTTAAGGTGCACTTGAACACAATGTACAATATACCCTATTGTACACACTATACTGTATACACAATATACAGTATTCTTGTGTGGTCCAGTACACAAGTGGAATTCAAGCCATAAAAGCACATCTAACTTGAGTTATTTTGGCTGTATGTTTGAGCTCATTGTATTGTTCAAATTTTCAAATCTTTTCCCAACAATCAGTTTTAGAGCAGTTTATATTTAAGAAATGTATGAGATTAAATTCTCCTCTAATATCTGATGTTACATCTTTCTGTTTGTTTCATGCCCTAGTATTGTTTTCATTGATCAGTGGGAATGACAAAGCATTGAGAGTGGATGTACAACGACTGAAAGATTGGTGCACAACCAATCACCTGTCTCTTAATGTAGGTGTAATGTACATTAGAATATGCATCAGAAGGACATCAAAGCCACCAGTAATGTGGATGACACCACACACCCTTCCCACACCCTCTTCTTCCTCTTGCCATCTGGAAAAAGGTTCCAGTGCACACAGGCCTCCACTGCTTGTGTTTCTTCCCCAAGGCCTCACATGTAAAACAGAACTGAATTAAAATGTGTGATTTGCACACAAACACATGCCTGAACACACAGGTGCATATACACACTTAATCTGTTCCACAATAAACAAAATTGCTCCCAAACTGCCACTCCCACACCCAGCTGTTTACTAATCTGCCGTGCAGTGCTGAGGATTGATTATAAGGGGGGATAATGAGTATTATGATGATGACAATGATTAATGTATGGCAAGTGTTTTAATGCTTTTTGGTGTTTGCTGTGAGTTGCGTAGGTGCTTCATTGTGATAGGCTAGTAGTTAAACTGAACACAGAAGATATTTTTGGTTCTTAGGCTGCTTGCTCATGGTTGTGTATAGAACTTTTGGTCCTAAACTTATTTTCTGTTCAGGGACTCCTTTCCTTCCTGACCTGCAGGAACAACCACCCTGTCTGTGTTCTAGGACCTCCTAATTTACAAATTAAGCAACTAGCCTATAGCACACTCCAACATCTGACACAATGCTCACTCACTTTAGTGAAGGCTGGAGTTATCTTCACATTAAAATTGAACAATTCCACCTTAAAATCTGCTCTATTTGGAACAGAAAATTCAAACAGATTACTCTTCATTGTTCATAAAAGATAAGCCAAGAAGTCAGACAAAAAATATATTTATTTATTTATTTAATTGGTGCAAAAAAAGTCGGTACAAGCTGTTTTGGACTTGGAGGTATCCCTGTATCTCATCTGGCTCTGCTGAAACATAATTGTGTGTCATCCACACAGCAGTGGAAATTAATTTCATGCTATCTAATAATATTACCCTTGTAACATGTACAAGGGGAAGAGCAGTAGGCCTAAAATTAGCCTTGTGGAACACCAAACTTTACCTTGGCATAGTATCAGAAACTGCACTAAGGTCGAGCAACACAAGTACAGAGATACAGCCTGATGAGATGCATGTAGAAGGTCATTTAGTACATTTACCAGTACTGTCTCTGTACTATGATGAGGCCTAAGCCCTGATCGGAACATTTCATGAATGTTGTTTCTATGTAGAAATGAGCATAACTGCTGAACTACAGGATTTTCTAGATTCTTTGAAATTCAAAGGAGTTTTGATATTGGCTGATAGTTAGAAAGCTGGCAGGGGTTGAGGGATGTTTTTTCAACCGGAGTTTGTCAACTGCTAGTTTCTAAGGATTTAGGTACTTAGCCAACACGAAAGGAAAAATGTATAATTCTTATAACAGGTTTCATTGCTATGGGTAGTATTTGTTTTAAGTGTGAAAGTAGTCGATTTAAGATGCTAGTTGATGAATTTAAGGTAGAAATAACTAGAAATAGTGAAATAAGTTCTGTTTCTTGATGGAGGGTAAAACAATCTTATCGTTGATCTAATAAAATTGAATTATCCGAACAGTTAAAAGTCATTGCTACTAAATATTGGTATGCATGTTCCTTTAGCTGTCTTATTTCTGGTTAATTTCACTAAAACTTAGGCTTATTTTGGTTATCTTATATAAAGGTAGGGAGAAGTTGTTATAGCAACATTTAAGAGCTTTTTTTGTAGCTCAGGAGACTCCTTCCATGCTTGTTTGAAAACTACCAAATTAATTTGATGCCATTTACATTCAATTTTTCATTCAGTGTGTTTGAAAAAGCATGTGATTATTACACCAGGGTGCTAGTTTTTTATCTGATTGTTTTTCTTTTAAGAGGAGCTACATTATCTGAAGTGCAGCAAAATGTTCACTCTGAGCTTTTGAGAGGTCTGACAGTGATCCAGTCAATGTTGATAGCTCTGGGAGATTATTGATAAAATTTTAAGCAGAAGATGATGTGAACGTGCGCTTGATGTGATAGCATGGCAAAGTGCATGTGTTGCTACTAAGATGCAATTTAAATGAGATAAGATAATGATCTGAGATATCCTCAGACTGTAGAACTATAACTATGTTTTCTATATTTAAACCGAGAGTTAGTATTAAATCTAAGGTGTAACAACCATTGTGATTGAGTTCAATGGGTTTCCGTTTAACCCCTACTAAATCTAGAATTGACACAAACACTGTTCTCAGAGTTTCGAGGTTATTGAAGTGAATATTAAAAAATTCATTGAGGAAGTCAGAATAAGGCCCTGGGGTTCTGTAAATAATAATTAGTGGAATGGACTGGGTAGATTTATTTTTGGAGGTTGCATGTAATATGTTTGTATGAACAACTTCAAAATTATATAATTTGTGTATAGATTTTTGTGTGATGCTGAGATTATCATTATAAATAAGTGCAATGCCTCCTCTGCCAGACTGATGAGACTGGTATATATAACCGTATCCAAGGGGAATCATTTAATGCTATTTACTGATATGGTTTGACTCTCCTTAACTCCTTATATTAAACTACAGATCTGTGATAATTTCATTAACAATAAAGGGTTTTGAAGTAAGAGATCTAATGTTTAACAGTTCTAGCTATCAATCAAGACTTAAGATTTAGTGTGATGTAATTTATACTGATTAGGTTACTACAACAGACTTTTTGAGTATGTCTTCATATTTGTTTAGCTTGAGTAATGGACACATTCTGAGTATGTACTTCTGTGACTACTCTGTGTGGCTAGCAGACAGTCAGTTTGTTTGCTCCCTGGTCTTGGCTCTGCACGGTCACGGATAAACTGTCCTGAGACTATAGACTATACTGCAATAAATGAGAGCAGCACTGTACAGACTGGGATGGATATGGTCCTGCCTTAGCAGGCCAGCTTTGCCCTCAAATTTTCTCCAGTTATTTGGAGAAAAGGAGAGCAAACTTGTTGGACACATGAATCAGAGAGGAGTGATGTTCTGGTGGGTGAGCTTCAGGGTCTGCGATTCCTGTGCCACCAGGCCATCACCCAGTCCCCCGCTGTGAGAACTCTTATGCTGGAGCTGGGGGTTGCTAACTATAGATATCTTCAACAAAAACTGTGCTGCTTTTGCTCTCACTTGTATACATAGTTCTAATTCTGTAGTCTTCGCCATCAGAGAGCTGACTAATATACAGTTACCACAAATAAAGATATTGACACACTGAACAAGCTGACTGGTAAGGTGAGGTGATTGTTTAACATATCATGGTCAAGGACAAATGGAAAGTCTTTTATTCTAAAAGTCAATTAAACAATTTCTAAGAAATATGCAAATTTATTTATTTATTTATTGTTTTTTATAGAAGTCTCACTACATTAGCAAAATCTTATCAAACCTATAACATAAGCCAGCTTAACTTTCAATATCATTATAGTTATATGTGCAAACTTGCCCCCTCTTATTCCCAAATATCAATAGTGTGTATTGTTAGACTCTTTGCTTCTCTTTTTGACTCTTTGGGGCTCTGGCGCACTCTGAAAAGACCGTTTCAGCTTTCTAAATGGTCAAAATTGAAGTTTTGCAAAACATTGCCATAAGGCTTGCAAACTTTAAATCTTATGTTAAGGAGTGCATTAGAGCATCAATTTGACTCAGAAATCACCTTTCTGACATGGTTTAAAGAGAGAAAAGTTGAAAATATGAACTTTGGAAAATATGGCAAAACAAAACAGAAAACAGTGCTTTGCGCTCTGGGACACTCTGAAAAGGCCGTTTCAGCTGTCTAAATGGCCAAAATTGAAGTTTTGCAAAACAGTGCCATAAGGCTTGTAAACTTTAAATCTTATGTTAAGGAATGCATTAGACCATCAATTTGACACAGAAATCACATTTTTGACATGGTTTGAAGAGAAAAAAGTTGAAAATATGAACTTTGGAAAATATGGCAAAACAGCAGAAAACAGTGCTTGGCGCTCTGGGACACTGAAAAGGCTGTTTCAGCTGTCTAAAAGGCCAAAATTGAAGTTTTGCAAAACCGTGCCATAAGGCTTGCAGACTTTAAATCTTATGTTAAGGAGTGCATTAGATCATCATTTTGACTCAGAAATCACCTTTCTGACATGGTTTGAAGCGACAAAAGTTGAAAATATGAACTTTGGAAATTATGGCAAAACATTGCAGAAAACACTGTTTGGGGCTCTTGGGCACTCTGAAAAGGCCGTTTCAGCTGTATAAATAGCCAAAATTCAAGTTTTGCAAAACAGTGCCATAAGGCTTGCAGACTTTAAATCTTATGTTAAGGAGTGCATTAGATCATCATTTTGACTCAGATATCACCTTTCTGACGTGGTTTGAAAAAGTGGCTTCCTACTGATAAAATACACCATGTAATATGCAGTAGTTAGTATCTATCAAAAGTTCTCCAGAGAAAGACAACCAGTGAACCTGTAATAGGGTCACAGACATCCAAGACGCATAGCTGTGCATTGGGAGCAAAGGCAAGCTTTTCTGGTCTGATCACTCAGAAGAGCTACTGCAGCACAAATTGCTAATGGTATTCACATTATTATGAGTGTTTATTTAGTGGCTCAGTACACTGATAAAATTAAATAGTAATATGCGATTATACATTGCCTAATGTACCAGTCAATTAAAACTGCTGGATTATATTAATAGAAAAATAGAGCATCCATTCCATGAAAAGTTCCCTGATTGCAAAAAATAAGAAGCCCTCTTCTCTGCAACCCTATACAGTGGAACTGCCATTAAGCACTGTTATAACAAAAATCATGTCCAAATAAAAGGCAGGTTATTTTTTTTAAAGGAATAATGTTTTTTTTTTACTTCGGTGCATTAATAAATTAGAACTTTTGAACCTATTCTGTTGGGTCATACCATCATGATATATTGTAAATGACCGTGCATGTACATTCCACCAGGCGTAGCTGTGACATACTAACTACAATAGGAGAATCACATAAACAGACATAAGGACATCCTTAAACCTAACTAATCAAAAACAAACTTCAGTAGCAGAGTCTCAGTTCATAACAACTCATTGTGAATGTGTTCTCTGGAAATCTGTACCTTTTTATCTGTAGAGAAAATATATTAACAAATGATTAAACAAGTAGGGTATAACCTAGATTTAAAGACTGTACAAGACAGTGACAATACATTTATTCCTCGTCTACAGGCTTTGCAGATTTCATAATTCTAGGTACTGATGAAGAGCATACACTTTATGATTGAAATAGAGATGAATCATAAAAAACAAAAAGTTCAAGCAGATATCGTGGGGTAACAATGTAGTTTTATATATTTGCACAAATTTTGTAATCAGCGTGAAATCTTACTGGCTGCTAATGTAGTGACAACAAATATATGACTTATAATCAGAAGGTTAGATTTCCTAAACAAAGATTTGATTTTAGATACACAGTTATTTCTGTGGATGTCTGTTTGAGAAAATGTAGAGGTTGTGGAACATAAATACAGCTGCCATACTTAATGTAGCTGAGATGGTCTGTGTAAGCAGTAGCTTGAAGTTATGGTTCATATTTTGCTATGTATATTCCTTTAAAATGTTTTCGGTTACAGAAAAGTGTAAAATATCATATACAGTGGTGTGAAAAACTATGTGCCCCCTTCCTGATTTCTTATTCTTTTGCATGTTTGTCACACTTA
>JBBPDA010082382.1:0-12178 GCA_037974385.1 Arnoldichthys spilopterus
AGGACCTCCCCTGCTGGCAGGCTCAGGCATTGTAGGGGGCTGGTCGCGGCCCACAGGTCCCTCGCAGCGCCGCACTCGCCACATCCTAACCGTGGGCATACAGATGTCTTTGCCATCCCCCGGGAGTGCATCACAGCCCTGACCGGGAGGATCTCATGCGCCGCCATCCATGACAGGTCCTTGTGCTTGTTCAGGAGACGTGGGTGGGCCACATTGCGCCAAACTGTTTTGGCCTCACTTAGTGTAAGACCGCGCACTGGACTCACTGACTCCCGGTCCTCCACCAATAAGTAAAACCACAATAAGAATTAAAAGTTGTACTTACCTCTGAAATACAAATCTCCTTTCTTGACACGCACAATTTTCTCTCTGACGCCATTTGACAAAAGCCACGAAAAGACTTCTGTCCTGTGACGCAGAGAGTCGATCCCTATCTCCACCTCTTGATCTTAGCCAAAAGGCCGAGAAGCGATAATCCGAAACACTCACCGGACGCGAGACCACCACGTTGCAGGCCAAAAGCTACTAGACGGTGCCACCCTCCTCGGGAGTCGGACCTTATTCCTGCCCGTGCCACATCGAAAGTTACCCCGCCAAAACGTCCAAAGGTGGTTCCAAGATCATGCGGCCAAGGCAAACCTCCAACACGGCTCCAGCGCTTCCTCGAGTTCCCTTTCTACTGTTAACCTTGAGCAAAAGACACAGCTCTGCCAGAACAGAGCCTCACACTTCTTACATTAATGGTAGAAAGCGTGAGGCTCATGAGCAATGTTAAGGACAGGTTCTACTCAATTAAAAGAAAAAAAAAAGAAGAGAATCATTTAAATCAATTTATCACTTGTGACACTTCTTCTTCCTTTATGTTAATAGGAAGAGAAGTGCCCTGCACGTCAGGGTTCACAGAGCGATGCTCTTGTGTCCCCTTCGGTGTCGATGCTCGAAGCTCAATGTTTAAAAAGGACACTGCATTTGGGGAATCCAAAGGCCACAAGCGATTCAGGTCCCCCGAAGAGGAGCTTCCTAAATGCTGTGTGGCCTTTGGCTTCTTCCCCCCAGTCTCGGGCAAGGGAAATCCCGCAGGCCTTTTCTGTACCTTAGAATTTGGAAGGGAAGAGGTATCGCTCCCCTCCTCCTACCCTTTTCCTGTCTCTTCTTGATAAAACATAATTAAAATCCCCCACCAACACTTGTAGCACCCTCCCCAGCATGTGGGGCTGCAGTTCTTGTAAAAGGTTAAACCTGTCCTGTTTTTCATTAAAACCATACATGTTGAGAATGTTAAAATCCTTACCTAAAAAAGTCAAATGTGTTAAAAGTGCCCGCCCTTCCCTCACCACTGTGCTACCTTTCACCAAGACATTTGGGTTTTTTATTAAAATGGCAACACCGCCAGCCTTGTTAAAATTGGATCCACTCCAAATGAAGGGACCCAGGCTCCACAGCTCCTCCCACCTCCTGTAATTTTTTAAAAAGAGCAGAGAACACTCCTGTAATAAAAACACATCAGACTTAAAAGTATACAAAAGTATAAAAGGATAAAACACTCTGTGCTCTTAAAGTGGACCTCACACTTCTTACATTGATAGTAGAGAGCGTGAGGCTCTTGAGCAGTATTTAGGACAGGTTTTACAAATAAAAACTACAGAGAATCATTAAAATCAATTTATCACTTGTGACACTTATTCTTCCTTTATGTTAACAGTCCCCTTTGGTGTCGATGCTCTAAGCTCAATGTTGAAAAAGGACACTGCATTTGGGGAATCCAAAGGCCACAAGTGATTCAGGTCCCCCGAAGAGGAGCTTCCTAAATACTGTGTGGCCTTTGGCACCTGAGCGTTTGGAAGGGAAGAGGTATCGTTCCCCTGCTCCTCCGTATTAGCCATCTGGATGGCTGCTCCACCTTCTCCACCTTCTTCCTGTTCTGGGGTTGGCTGGAAAATTCCCTCCAAAACCTGTTCGAATTTGACCCTGCCTCCTTCCTCCGCCCCCATTTCCTTTTTTGGTAAGGAATTTCCCACCAAAACTTCTTGCCCCACCTCTTTCTCCACCTGTTCTCCCCAAAGGAGGGCAGATGGCTCAGGCCTTGGAACTGCCTTGGGTCTTTCCATTGTTTAATGGGAACACGCCAAGCACAGTTCCAGATGCGGTCCTCATCCAGCATCTTGACTGCCCTGAACAGTGCTATATCTGCCTAGCCAGACACATATGTCCTCTCCCCCTCGGTTTTATTGAACATTCTGACAATCACTTTTTTTTAACCCTAACCCTTTAAACATGGAAAACTGGGCCTCACAACCTTCAAACCTTCTCCAAAATGCTTGCAACAGGGAAACACTTCTAAAGCTCACATAAAAGCATTTGTTAAGAGACAGAGCCAAAACACAATTCAAATTGTCTGGCTTGAACTTGAGGGTTATTTGGATAAGATTCTTGGAGAATTCAAATCAATACATCCCCAGGAGCTTACCATCAACCTCTTTAAACAAAAAACACACCCTGTGGTGCCTCCTCATGCCGGCACGGGCAGCCGACATTATAGAGGCACCTCCATTAAAACTCTATTCACTAAAACAGTCAATAAATAACAATAAAATTATAAATAAATAGCTAAAACAAGTAAAACAAGAATAAAGAATTAAAAGTTGTACTCACCAACAGAAGAGTCTCCCTTGCCGAAAAATACAATTTCCTCTCTGACACCTTTTACGAAAGACATGAAAAGATTTCCGTCCTGGGATGCAGAGTCGACCGCTGTTTTAGCCAAAAGGAAGAGAAGAAAGAACAGAAGAAGAAGGATTTGTACAAAAAAAGATATGTACAATCCATTCTATTTTATTTCTCAGTTTTTATGTTTATTTTTAGGTTTTAGCTATTCCTCACTTAGTTTTAATTTTAGTAGTAATTTGAGCTGTGGGTGACTTCAATCATGTCGGCTGCTCGTGCCGGCATGCAAATAATTTTCCAGAAAGCTTGTGCAAACTGTTTTAAAGTTTAAGCCTGAAGAGCTGAATTGTATTTTGACTCTACCATTGAACAAAGGCTTTGATGTAAGTTTTAGAAGCACTTCCCTGCTACAGGAGATCTGGAAAAGATTTGAGTTGTGTGAGGCACAATGTTCACTGTGGAGAAAATGATGGATAATACACAGAAGGTGGTGTTTGTTCGTATGTTTAATGAAACAGTGAGTGGGAATGATATTTGTATGTGGTTGGGCAGATATTGCACTGTGAGGGGCCCACCAGTGAAGGTGGTAGATGAGGATGACATTTGGAACTGTTCTTGGTGTGTGCCCATTAAACAATGAGAAAAGAGAAACCCTAAATCCAGCTGTACATTACAAAGAATGTAAGAAAGATAGATTATATAAAAAAAACATTAAGAGTACATTTCTCACCTTCTTCTATTTCCCTGTCTTTGCCTATCATGATTATCCCTTTGCTCTTTATCTCTGCTAATAAAGCTTTTTCCCTTTTTACTTCTTTAGTCTCTTCATTAAAAACAAAAATAATTCCAGATTAAAATGCCTCTGTAGCGTTTGCTGCAGCCCCATCATACATTCTCTTTCCTTATGTTTGATTTCCTTACCTATATTTTTAATGATCTTAGTCATTCCCAACACAGTGCTTATGAATCATAGCAGTCCTGGAGGGTCTGCCAAAGGCTGCACTTTTTCCTGTATTCCCTAACTATATCTTCTTTCTGCAACAGGGACCAGTTCAGCCTCCACATTCCACTCCCTATGGTCACACCAGTGGGCAGTGACAGAGTGCATGAGAGCATCAGGTGATCCGAAAAAAAGAGGAGGGACAATGTAGCATCAATCGGTGGACAATGTCTTGAAAAAATGTAATCTAATCGAGAGGCTCTGGTGCCATCACCACTAACCCAGATTAAGCCCTCCTCCCTCTGATGATTCAATAATTTTAAACAGTCCACTAACTTAAAATCCTGTATCAGTCCTTGCAATAAAACTGACGATTTATCTATCTTAAAATCTTCCCTGCCAAAACCTCTGGGACCGCCTCCTTTCCTGTTTGCTGTGTTGGCCAGTTTGTTGGCTTTCAGCCTGTTTAGCAAAGGACTTAGGGCAATCCCTGAAGAGATGTGAAGATTCTCCACACAAATTGCACATTCTGCTATTGGTGCACTCTTTAAACATTCCATGCATAATTTCAAATGCTGTCTTTATCCATGTTAGGGACTATCTTGATAGGAGGGCTCCTCCCCAGGCAATCTTTCCAGCCATGACTTTTCTCTAGCCTTGACCAGAAATAAATTCCGTACAGAAACATCAAATCCTTTTTTCTGAGGCAGGGTCACAATGCAGTTAATTTCTCAGGTGTAAAATCTAAAGCTTGCTGAATGAGCTTTCTGGAGAAGTACAAACAGGACATCTCCAGAAGCTTTCCATCCATCTTCTTGAATAAAAAATGCACGCTGCAGTGCCTAGGCATTCTGGCACCAACAGCCTAAACACTATTAAAAAAGCAGAAATAAATAGCTAAAATAAACAAAACAAATTGTGTGTCCTATGAGAATTCAAGTAGTTTTATTTTCTGAGATTTTGAATTTGGGATTTTCATAATCTTTAAGCCATAATCATCAAAATTATAACAGATAAAGGCTTGAAATATCTTGCTCGAGTCTATACCATATATTAGTTTCACCTTTTAAAATGAAAAACTTTTGCACAATATTCAAAATTTTTGAGTTTCACCTGTATATGCTGTGTGCATGAGCCAAATAAATGCATCTCCCAATAGCCTCTAGAAAATGCTGCCTGCGCCTTTAAGGACTGGTGGCGTCGTCGCAGACCAACGCGCGGGAATGTTGTTTTTTTCCGCGAGTGCACACGCGTTATGGATACCGATCATTTGTACAAAATACTTAATTTGTTTGTAAAATCAAAACAAAAAGTAATGTATTTCAAATTATAGCTTCATAATAAATAAGAGACATCAGACTACTTGTTATTATTGTTTAGCTATGAAGAATTATCATACACTTAAATGAACATGTATATCTTGTCATATCACTTGTCATCATTGTCTCGTGTTGTTTAATCAACACAAAAACCTAGCAGTCACTTTCGCAAAATTCAGCAACAGTGCTACATCGACAACAGCTCCACCTTTTCTCCATCTGTACCTGCATAGCGCCTGCCTGCAGCACCAAATGTCTCCGCGAGAGACGCCTGTCTTGCCCTAGCAGCCCGTCCCTCTCCACTCCTTTTCAGTTCGCCTCATCATAAGCTTATCATATTCTGAGATGTTTGACGAGGTTTGTGCTCATTAACCGCGTCTTGACTATTTGTGGAACTGAAATAGCTCTACACATGACTCCACTTGCACTCACCCGTCATCGTCAACAGCGTAACTGTGAGTGCGACACTTGCACATTTATACAGCCGTATTTAGCGCTTGACTATTACAGGCCGAAGAAAAAGTAGTTCCTACCAACTGGGTATCATTTAGACGAGATCGCGATAGTATAGTTACTTTCCACTGTGTTCATGCTAACCCAAAATTAGTATTAATATTTTAATATGTGAATCGATTCTAGAACATTAATATCTGGCATCGGAAGTATCGATATTTCAGTATCGATCCGCACAACACTACTGGAAGCGTCATGTCAGTTTCTCATCTCATCTACCCATGGTCTGACTTCACTGTGTGAAATATGAGAAGCCACTTTATGATGTCTGTATGTTTATGTATGGATGTGCAGCGAACACTGAACTGTTAAACTTCGCTCATTACAGCGTATGTGGTATCAGACTGCTAATGTCACAGTTTTGGAGGGTTAGCCCACATAAAAGTGAGTAATGACTATTGTATCCTATTGTTTTTTGTCCTTTAATCAGTCGGTGGCATTTAACTGGTACTGTGTTCTTTTTGTTAGAGTGCCACTGCCTTATGATTTTTCAACTGTAAACCCATTCTTTTCTTGGACTGCTTACACACTGTTAAGTGCTTTAGATTGGTTAATGGAATCTACTGTATGGACACAGCGTGTCTGTGTGACTGTGAACTTTTCTTTATTGGAAGTTCTTATTCCCCAAAGAAAGAGTAAAAGGAAGCATTTTATTGGAGTCATCTTGTTTTACAACAAATAAATATTATATATATCGTATATATCAATGTATATCAATATACATTAAAATGGATATATGCAATAAAGACACAGCTCTTTAAGTTCTTCCACAGTTATATCAGTGTCTAGAAGTTCTTTTTGGCTCTCTGATAGCTTGGGTAGCTCTAATGGATCCAAAAATCCTTAATGTCCTCGTCCGTAGAAGAAGATGTTGAGCTATAGAGCCATGTAGAATTCTTAATAATTTTATTAATATCAATAGTAGCTGTTAGCGTCTCAGCAGCAGGGGATTGAACAACTGGAATGATGGAGGCTTGCTCTCCCTGTTTAATATCTCTGGCAAGTAGCTTCCCTGCCTTGTCCTCTAATTCAAAATAAGTTTGCCTAGCCTTGAATAAGATAAATTCCATATTCTGGACAAAATGAAGTGAAGTGAAAGTGACTATTTGTCATTGTGAACACACTCAAGCACCACAAAGAAACATGACCTCTGCATTTAACCCATCACATGTGGAGCAGCGGGCAGCTATCAACAGCACCCGGGGAGTAATGTAGTGGGACAGTACCTCGCTCAAGGGTACCTCAGTAGTGCCCAGGCTGGGACTCGGATCTGTGACCTTCAGAACCCAAAGGCAGTGTCCAAACCACTAGGCCACCATGCCCAAATGTTATTATATTGATATTTCAATTGAGTTATCTATCTCAGAAGGTTGTGTAACATATGTCTTTTCAGCTGATTCTACATTTTAAATGTTACTTTCTGAATAAAGCATTTCTTGTGCTTTAGTTCTCTTACAAAATGAATTAATTTGAATAATGTGCCCCCTAACAACAACCTCAAGGCCCTCCCAGGCCACAACCGCAGATGCCACAGAGGACTAGTTAGTCTCTAAATATAGTGTTAAATCTGCCTTCATGTATATGTATCCAATATTCTCTGGATCTTGTTAAAGAGAGGAGTTGGGAAGCCAATGGTACGAGTTTCATCTTTCACTATGGGGCAGTAGGTCCAAGGACACCAAAGCATGATCAGAAATGATTATATTCTTTATGGAACAACTTGTGACTTGGGGGATAAGTGGTTTAGATATTAAGAAGACATCTATCCTGGAATACATCTTATGCAATGGTAAGGAAAAAGTAAAATAATGTCTAATTAATAATAATAATAAGATTTGCAAATCCATTGTAGTGTCAAGGCAGCGTGGAACCCTGTGCACTGTAGTACCACTATGGTCAAGAACAGGGTCCATTAGGAAATATAAATTTCCCCTTAAGACCAGGTCATGGTTTTCCATAGCTTGAAATTGCCCCTCAAGATTTACAAGAAATGCTGGATCATCCTTATTGGGTGCATATATATTAGCTTAAATGACCATTTGACCCTGTAATATATGTTTAATTTGTTTAAGGCATTTGAACTGCAGATTGAACTTCAGTTTTATTTTTCAATACTCTGACCATGCGAATTTTGAAAACACATTGATATAAATCAAGATAAATTTGTTTCCATCATTGTTTTGAAAGATTTGCAACATCTTCCAAGTCTACCAGCCACTGTGCATCTTTCTCAGGCACAAACACAATGCCTCTCCTGAAACGTATCCTTTTTGGGTGTAAAGTGTGTCAGTTCCTTGCAGAAAAGTTGAGAGTTCATTTTTCACCTCCGGTCTTAGACCACTCACTGTTTTTGTAAAAGCTTGCATATCGTGCAGACTTCCTTGTAAACCGGGGTTGTGGTAAATACTCTGGAGAGTTGTTTTACCCATGGTGTGAAAAATAAGAATGCAAAGAGTTTGGGGTTTTTTTTGTGCTTAATTTTTATAGGAAATAACAGACATTGAACAGACATAACAGAACAATGAGCACAATACATATCACCTATCCAGTGTATCATCTGAGCTACAGTTCTGGTTTTATTGGAGTACACACTGTCTTATGTGTCCATATACACATTCCATTTTTTCCCAGTATTTCCAAAATTTGTCAGTATGGTGGTTTAATACTGCTGTTTTTTGTTACATGTTTTGAAGATCATTGACAATGTCTATCCATTAATTTCCAGTTGGGGGTCACTCCGTATCCATTTGTGTGTTTAAAGCTTTTTTATGCTTGCAGCTAGTAGTATCTTTAAAAGGTATTTGTCTTGCATAGGCAGATTGGATGGAATGTTGCCCAGATAGATTGTAGAAAAAGAATAATCAATACAATCACCAAAAATATTCTGCAACACCGGTATTACCTCTTGCCAAAATGGCCAAATAACTGGGCAGTTCCAAAATACATGAAAATGATCAGCCAGTTGTTCCTCACATTTCCTCCAGCACTGACCCATTTCTGTCTCATTTCTGTCTGAGCACATTTTTTCTTATATAGTTATAAAGTATCTGACCAGGTTCCACCAACAAAATTCTCTCCACGATCCAGAGCTCATAGAGGTAGCATGTATTGAGCACGTTTTCACCAATCTTCAGCAGAGTTACGAGCCCTTGCATGCTGCTGTAATCCAAAGTATATAGCAAAGTGGAAAGAGCTGAAACTCTCACAATTAAACATCCCATTAAAATCTATAAAGATTAATGGACAACTCTCCCAGATTATTACTTTGGAGAGAGGGTGTTGCCAAGGTTGTCCACTTAGTCCTGAACTGTTCTCTTTATTTATTGAACCATTGGCTCAGTTAATTAGGGATGACAAAATAATTAAAGGGGTAATGATTAGAGGCCTAGTACACAAGATATTTCTGTATGCAGATGATGTACTCTTATTTGTAACAGAACTAGAGGGTAGTATCCCCAGACTGATGACTTTGGGATGTATTCTAGATATAGACTGAATGTACAAAAAACACAGATTTTAACTTATAATTATACTCCTGGCACAGATATGTTAAGCAGATTTAAATTCAAATGCAACTCAACGGTCATCAAATATTTAGGAATTCGAATCCCTAAGGATGCCAAAGTGTATTCTTATTTCTGCTGTCCAAGTATAAGGTCAAGTATACTGGTGAGTGGTCAGATATATCTCTACTCCCAATCTTGCAGTCTTTGAGTCTACGTATATCTGAGGAGAACATAAAGAAATAATCAGTTCTTGAGTACACTCCATGATGAGGAGAATGTTAATTGTTTATCATTTGGGTGAAAATCCCTCCAAATATTGATCATGCCCAATTCCCTAATTTTTTTCCCATCATCCTAGCATTAGGGGTAGACCCTTTTAATTTGTTGGAAGAGTCGAGTTTGGGCTGCATCTGAATATTCTAATCCCCTCCACATATTAAGACTCCTATAGACTTAGAGGCAATCAACTGTAAAATTTCCCTAACACAGGCTTTGTTCTGATTTGGTGGGATGTACACATTTACAAGTGTTACTTCTTTCTAATCTAAGTAACCCTTAACCATGACATAACATCCCTCTTTGTCAGCAAGTTCTGAAATAACTTGAAAATGTATTCTGTTAGAAATCAAAATTACTACCCCCCTCTTTTTTCCTTCCCTGTATGTAGGATAGAATCTATTTTTGTAACCTAACTTTCTTAGCTTCTCATGTTCTGCAGAGTTAAGATGAGTCTCTTGCCAAAATATTACATGCCCTTTTTCCCTCTTCATCTGCCAGTATCTTACTCCTATTGATTGGATTGTGTAAACCATTAACATTGAGAGTAATCACCCTATACTCCTGACCTTGCATGTAGTCTCACAGTTAACACAGAAAAATGAGTGATATGTTATTGGTGAATATACATATACTATTAAACTATAAAACATACATAAAGTAAAAATACTTTAACATATTAAGAAACAAAAAAGGACTTTCGTACTGAAGTGACACAGCACCTCGATATTAGGAGGGACAGTCTAGTTTAACCCTAGAGCCTCCTTTTAGTGCACTTTATACTACCTCCTCAAGAGTGTATGCACCAGTCTCTCAATATCTCTATCCCGTATGTCTTTCAACTAACACTCTAAATATAGATAAAGGTTGGCACTTTACCTCTAATTAACCATCTTTCATACAGAGATGTGAGCTACATGTTAGACAACCTACCACCTAATTTTAAATGTATTTTTTCTTCTTTTTTTTCTCTTTAATCCGCTCTTGGTCGGGTGTGTTGGTCAGTTACTTTTGCTGATCACTGCCAATTGAGTCTCTGTATTTTCTCCGCAACATCTGACTCTACAGGATTCTCTTTAATGTCTTTACGGATAGCGGTTATGCTAGACTCCATAACCGTCACTGCTACCTCCGTGGCACTGCTACCTTCACTGCGACCAGCACCGCCATTATTCTTGGCTGCAATGTCCTCAATCCCTGTTTTCTCAGTCTTTTTCTATTATCCCAAGCTGCTTTCCCTTGCCTTTTTTGTTCTTTTCCCTGTTCATTGTCCAAAAAATACAATTTGACAATCTTACTGTATTTACACTGGGGAATAAACTTTGTCAGACCGGGAGAGCTTTCTTATGCTGCCATTTGCTTCTACGCCCTTACCGGAAGTCCAAGAGTTTGGGGTTTTTTTAACATTTTTTTATTGTTTTTTTTTCTTTTTGTAATATGATCTTTTAAACATTTTCTTTTTTGCTTTCTAGTCTACAAAGAAAACCTGTTATACCCCTTATACCTCTTATACCAAACCTAGACTTGGATTAAGAGCTGCTAGTCAACGAAGATTATACCTGAGGGGTTTTTTTTTTTAATTCTCATAAAGTTAGTAGTAAGTTTGTTAGTTCTGTAATTCTGGTCCTAAGTACTCTGTGAAGAGGGTAGTCTTTACTTGTTATTTGATTGGGACTCTGCAGTTCTGATGGTTAGGGGAAGTTCATTCCACCATTTGGGAGCCAAAACTGAGAAGAGCCTAGATGTCTGTCTTTGATTTTTGAGAAGGGGGGTGTCCAGTCAGGCTGAAGATGATAATCTGAAAGGACAAGCTGTTATCCATGGTATGATCATTGCAGATAGGTAAACAGGAGCTGGACTATAGGCTTTGTAGGCAAGCATCAGTGTTTTGAATCTGATACAGGAAGCCAGTGAAGGGTTCTCAGCAGTGGGGTGGTGTGTGAGAATTTAGGTGTGTTGAAGACCAGGCAAGCTTCTGCATTCTGAATTAGCTGTAAAGATCTTGTGGCCTTCAGAGGAAGACCAGCCAGAAGAGAGTTGCAGTAGTCCAGTCTTGACATGACAAGTGACTTGATGAGAATCTGAGCAGTGTGGGTGGTGGGGAAGGAACAGATTTTCCTGATGCTGTGTAGGAGAAACCAGCATGTTCGTGAAAGTTGTGAGATTAGATGTGAGACCCTCATCCAAGGATTCTGTGGTTCCATTGTGGGAGAGATGACTCTATTCTCGAAGGTGATGGCAAGGGCAGGTCTTGGGGATGCATCCCCTGCGATGTACAGGAGTTATGTACGATGTACAGTCTTATTGGGATTCAGTTTGAGGTGAGGTGTTGTCATCCAGGTAGAGATTCAGACATGCAGTAATCCGGGCTGAGACCTGAGAATCACTGGAGGAAAAGACAGGCTGAGTTGAGTGTCATCTGCATAACTGAACTTTGAGAGGAATGAAAGAAGGGACACTGGTCTGTAGTTGTTAACATCATTGATGTTCAGTGTGGGCTTCTTCAGGATGGGAGTGACTACAGCTGATTTGAAAGTGGTGGGGACATAGCCAGTTGTCATGGAGCTATTAATAATGTGTGTGATAAAAGGAAGAAGATCAGAGGATATGGTTAGAAGTGTGGGTGAAGGGATAGGATCAAGTAGGGATGTGGTGGTGTGCAGGCTTTTAAAAGCTGAGGAACATTCTCAGAGGAAAAAGAAGTAAAGCAAGAAAGTTGGGGATACAAGTACAACATGTAGTGAAATGTACCCTGAACGTTCCTGAGACAATTATATATATAAATAATAGGTTAAAAAGAAATTTAGAAGTAAAAATTGTACAAAGAATAGAATATGAATTATAATATATATAATTCATATTATAATAATTTTATATTTTAATAATAAAATAGGCAGGTAACAGAGGGGGCAGTGATCGGAGAGAAGGATTGTCTGATCCTGTCAACTTTATCTTCAAAG
>JBBPDA010082482.1:0-12174 GCA_037974385.1 Arnoldichthys spilopterus
GCCATGAAGACCAGCCATGAAGACCAGCCATGAAGACCTGCCATGAAGACCAGCCATGAAGACCTGCCATGAAGACCAGCCATGAAGACCTGCCATGAAGACCTGCCATGAAGACCAGCCATGAAGACCAGCCATGAAGACCAGCCATGAAGACCTGCCATGAAGACCAGCCATGAAGACCTGCCATGAAGACCTGCCATGAAGACCTGCCATGAAGACGATACAACAGACCAGACACCAGACTCCCAAACACAATGGCTTATAAAGAAGACAAGGCAAGATACACCTGGGCAAGGGAGGAGTCAGGAAATAAGGGCGGGACTAGGGCGTGCTAAGACAACGACAACAGACAGGAGCACATGGCAAAATAAACCCAGACCAGAGTAATGGAACACATGGAGGTGAACATGATTTGACAGACAGCACAAGGAACAAGACCAGTCCGACAAGTAATGGGAGTAGACGTGTGAAGGAAGCAAACATATAGCAATAGTATATAATAATGATTATATTAAACATTGGTTGATGCTTTATTTATATACAAAGTGAGATTCTTTTAACTCTAAAACTCAGCTTCTACTTTAGGAGCCAATTAGCTGCTTCGTTAACTACCTAATTAGATCCAATTCGTTATTTTACCAAATTTCATTCCGTCTATCGATCCGTCCATTTTCTTAACCGCTGCTTCTGTTTCTGGGTCGTGGGGAAGCTGGAGCCAATCCCAGCTGACTGCAGGCCCAAGGCGGGGCACACCCAGCACAGGAGGCTCCACCCATTTTTTAATTAAAAGACAAGAACGATCACACTTCAAGCTCAATCAGATATAAGTCTGTTCACGTAGCCATGTGGTCATGGGTTTGTTCCATGTGCTCTGTAGCTCCGCCTTAGCCCTGCCCTGATTCTGAGTCGTATCAGCTGTGTCTAGTCTCTGTGCACCTCCCCCTCCCAGGTGTCGGCCATCTTGTTTAGAGTGTTTATCATACTGTGCTTAGTTCCTGACTGTGGAACCTGTTCATCAGTAAAACTTACAATTTCTTCCTTAACTAAACCCTCAGTACATGTGTTTGTTGGCTTTGCTAAACTGATAAACCCAGTGAAACCTCCAGCGTTGAGAGGGAAACTAGCTTAGTAAATGATCATAACGTTATTATGTCGTTTTCACTAAGCTGTTTTGAGTATTTTATCATACTTCCACTCATATGAAGGTGAATTATTACTAAAGTGGCAGTTCTCTCAGAATTTGAACATTCTTTCCCACTCCTGCAGAACTGCTGGAAGTCCAACTTAATCCCAGTAAGTCTGTAAAAGAGCTGGACATCAAAAGCTTGGTGTAATCTAGATGTTCTCCTCCCAGGACGAGGGCCGTATTGAGGTGTTTTGGAGGCCTCTGTCCAAATCCGCGAGCGCCCTGGTGTTCTTCAGCCGACGGGCAGACCAGCCCTACCTCTACCACTCCACACTCTCACTGCTCAACTACACCTCTGGAAGCTACATGGTAAGACAGCAGACAACAAACCAGAGCCTGGTCTTCAAATGATGATCCAGCTGAAACCGTGATTTAATCCCTTTACCCCAAATATAGTCAGTCGACCAGGACACGTTTGGTAGGTTCTAACTTCTGCATACCTGTAACACTCCACAAGACCTGCCGTTCTGGAGATGCTGTGGCTCAGATCCTTCCACTCTAGCACAGGAACTGACTGTTCACTTGCTGTCTAATGTATCCCACCCCCCTGACACGTGCCATTGTAGTAGAATAACTAGAGTCAGTGTTACTCACGACACCCGTCAGTGGTGTTAATGTTATGGCTGATTGGTGAACATTTTGATTACTGATGCTTTCACCCAAAGCTTTGATGCACGTTTTTGAAAGTAGCAGGACTTGAGCTTTACCCTGGGAGGCAACTGATCAGAGTTATCGTCGTTTGATACGCAGCGGTGGAGAAAAAACACAGCTCCATGACTCGAGTCAAACTACAGAGTCTCCTGGTCAAACTGCTCAACTACAAGTGAAAGTTTAGTCAAATTTTTACTTCGTGTCTGAATCAGATTTTTTGTCCTGCCCGTTTCCCTCCCTGCAGGCCTACGACGTGTTTGGGGATGACACGGTGTCTTTGCCGTCAGTAAAAACCCACTTCACCGTCACCATCAACCCGTCCGGAGCTGTGATGTGGTACATATACCCAGCTGAATCCTGGGAACCCGCCGAGGAGGCCGGAGTGTATCCGAACTTCCACAGGAGACGCTCACCCTCCTCTCAGCAACATCCGAAACACAACTTGCCCCCAACTCTGCTCTAAACTCGAGCATTTACCTTTTAAATTTGCACTGTGAATTTATTTACACTTTAATTGCAAACTAATCGGACTTCCCAGCCGGGTCAGTGACATGCCCATATAAGGACATAATGGGTCTAAGCTATTCCTCTCTATGGGAAAAATTCCAAGGCTGATACATTTTGTCCTATGTAGATTTTCCATCCTGAATTAGGAGGTGAATTGCTAATTCACCACTACTCTGTCCCTCCCACTGCGTTTTCAGTTGACGTGTGTGGGGCTAAAGTCAGTGCTATTATATCGTGGGCTGCTGCGTCCAAAACCACTTAAGTCAAAAAACAAAATCAATTTGCTTTATGCTATTGGGAGATGCTACATGCTGCAAGGGCAGTGGAGGCCTAGTGGTGAGGACGCTGCCTTTGGGACCTGAAGGTTGCAGGTTCGAGTCCCTGGGACCACTGAGGTTCCCTTGAGTAAGGTACCGTCCCGCTACACTGCTCCCCGGGTGCTGTTGGTAGCTGCCCACTGCTCCACGTGTGCACGTGTGATGGGTTAAATGGAGAGGTCACTTTGCTGTGGTGCTTGAGTGTGTTCACAATGACACACAGTCACTTTCACTTCAAAATGTCAACTTTGGTTTAGTCTGTTGATGGGGTAATAAGCTCTTATAGTAAACACTGTGCATGAAAATAACGGCCTAAGGCCACTTACAGTTGCAGTAACCCATTTTAGGGGGCGTGGCAGCACTTAATGGCTCATTTGTGCGTCATGTACTGAATATTCATATTTTTTTTTATTCCCAAAAAGATCCATGGCTATTAAAAAGTTTGACGCTGTAGCCTAATAGCCCAGTTATGTCCAAATTTAGGACAGAAGCCCAGTGGTTGTGTAAGCACCATATACTTCATCTCTCATGTTAGAAACAGCTTAGATCCAGGATCTCACGACTACAGAGTGTCTTATGACCTCAGAGGTCAAGTGTGCTGGGAGAAACTAAGCAATCAGCTAGCAACACCCTAGTAATCACCTGCCAATACCATATTAACCACCTAGCAAAACCCTAACAACCACCTGGAAGACCATGGTAGTCAACACCCAGGGAAACCATAGTAGGCCTTGCTTTGATGCACCTTTCTGAAAGTAGCAGGACGTGATGGCTCAAGTGATGTTTTTACATACAGTGATGTTGGCAACTGATCAAAGTTACGTTGATATGTCGTTTGATATGCAGAGGTGGACAAAGACACAATTCCGTGACTCGAGTCAAACTATAGATTCTCCTGGTCAAACTGCTCAACTACAAGTGAAGGTTTAGTCAAATATTTACTTTGTGTCTGAATCAAAAATTCTCAGATTGCTATTGCCATTTCAGTTTGATGGTCATTTTTATTTCGTTCTGAAGGTTAATTCATAAACCAACAATAGATTTCTATGTTTTGTAATTTTTTTTTCTGAATGTAAGGTTTTTCCCAGATGGTGAATGTATGAATGTAGCAGGGGTCTTAAAGAGGACATCCGCTTCATTTCACTCCCCCCACCCCATCTGAAATTTGTGTGGTCTTCAGGAAAAGTCGCCGTGCAGAGGATTTCATTACGAGAAGTATTTCAGGCATGCGTGGGAAGCAAGGGCAGAGTATTTCAAAAATGTAGCCCAATATGTCTTATACAGTGGAGCTTATGTGCATGACCTGTGCTGCTGATTCGCTCGACGCTTTTAAATGAAACATTGTGTCCGACGTGGAACGGTGGAAGGACATCGATGTAATCGCTCTATAGATACATGTCTGATTAAAAAAATAGGCTTCTGCACAAAATGGACATCAAATAAATGCTGAAAATTCTCGTTTTCAAAAGGAATAAAAATGTTGCCTCTAGTGAAGCTTTGGAGCCGACAGTTCCTCCCACATCACAGAACCACAGGGCTCAATTCTAAATAAATTCTGATGAAGTTCTCACACCTCTCCTTTTAGCCAAGTTCTTGCACCCCATCTTAAATTTTTTTTTTAGCTTTGCCGTTTTAGCCTGTTGAACTTTTAGGCCAGAAGATTTTGCATTTGCCCTCACTTGTGAAATCACAATTAGATGCACAATACAAACCACCCGAGAAACTAAGCATCCAGCGAGCAACAGCCTAGTAATCACCTGCCATACCATATTCACCACCTAGCAGAGCCCTAACAACCACCTGGAAGACCATGGTAGTCAACACCCAGGGAAACCATAGTAGGCCTTGCTTAAGCTGCACAATCTCAGTTGAAATTTTGTGGAAATGTATCTCTATACATGTATCTATATAATTTTATATACATTCACATCTGGGTAAATGTAGATTAAATATACCAACTGTTTATTAGCTAGACTGTAATAGAATTCATTTAAAAATACTGTAACAAATTTTTTTTCTAACATTTAATTTTCACTTTAATTATAAATCACTTGAATAAATAAATAAATAAATAAATAATTATTTAAAATTTTAAAAAAAAAATCCAATTTACACAATTATCAGCTTACCCCTTTCTCACAACTGCTTATTTCTATTGCTCACAGTAAGTTATCCTGTGTCCTATACCACACTGACCAGTCTGCACCACCTTAATGAAGAGACGAGTGTGGTTTGATGAGGTTGAGAAGTCTAGTGGAGGTGACTGTGGAACACATTTGGGGGACAGACAGGCTTCACTTTCAGACAGAAAAATTCTGATAAAAAAAAACATATTGAACACTAAGAATTTTCCAGCGTATTAGTGCTACATGATATTTTTAGTCTACAGCCTGTTTTAACAATTATTCTTCAACTAAACCATGTTTTAATTATGTAAAATATTATTTATGAAGAAAATAAATGGAAGGAGAAAGGAGATTCATACGATTTTCGATTAAACTTGATTAAATTCTTTGTCCTGTGTACTATAACCACTGGGAAAACTGACCAGTAGAGGGCAGCATAGCAAAATAAATCCTGCAAGCACATTTGGACATGGGATAAAGCAGGACTTGATCTCAAACTGAAGTAACGCATTTATCGGTGGGTTTGCTCTCAGCAGAGACGTCTATTAAGGACAAACTTCCACTTGAAGTCAGTTTCTTGAGAAAACCACCTGCGATAACTTTGCTAATATGTGAAGATATCGTCGTTTTATTTTAGTCCAGACTTTTGCCTTAACAAAGTTGGGTCCATGTGCTTATATACACATACATACATACATACGTTCAAGCGTCTGTAGCCTTTATTTAGGCAGGGAGAAATCTAGAGCCGTGTCCAGAGCCGATTGGAGTGGGGCCATGAGTCATGGCCTACATTCAAGATACTACAGTCAACCTTCAGCCAAGGTTCTGTCGGAGTGTGACGGGTTTTTCAGTTCTGAGGGCTTTTCGAATGTCTTAAAATGCCTAAATTCTGCAGAGCTGTAATTGTACACTAAGAGGTTGATTTGGCTCAGGCAGATTCTCCTACAGACATTTCACTTGAGGCCTCCATCATAACATGGGCATAACCCAGATGTTACGTCAATGATATTGTGCCATGTTACCAACACCAGTAATTATGACAGATGTTGTAAGGTTTGTTGTCACAGTTGCTAGCTAGAACGCGCAACTAGCAGAGGTGGACAAAGTACACAGACTTCATGGCCATGTTTGGGGGAGCTGGGTTCTCTGGTGAGGAACCTGCATCTTTACCTTTATCATGTTTCTCTGCTGTAGCAGAAGCCTCATTACAAGCGGCAAGTGCAGCTGTTCAGCAAGTGCAGCACCCACTTTGAGCTTGACTGGGTGTGTAGCAGTAGTTTTCTGTGATTGGTTTTTCTCCGGTGATGAACACAGTATGGCCTGTTGGGTTTTAGAAAACAGAAATGCGTCTGCTGACTTCAAAACTCTGCTTCAGAGTGTAGTGAGGGTCGAAAGTACAATGTTCATCTTGCAAATGTAGCGCAGGAAATTTCTCCTAAAAAAAATAGTACAAATACTCAAATGTGCAAAAGTACAGATACTCATAAGATGTACTTAAGTACAGTCCTCAAGTACAAATACTCATAAAATGTACTTAAGTACAGTACCCAAGTACAGTTACTCATAAGATGTACTTAAGTACAGTCCTTAAGTACAGATACTCATAAAATGTACTTAAGTACAGTCCTTAAGTACAGATACTCATAAGATGTACTTAAGTACAGTCCTCAAGTACAGATACTCATAAGATGTACTTAAGTACAGTCCTCAAGTACAGATACTCATAAAATGTAGTTAAGTACAGTACTCGAGTACAGATACTCATAAGATGTACTTAAGTACAGTACTCGAGTACAGATACTCATAAGATGTACTTAAGTACAGTCCTCAAGTGAATGTAATGTATTACCCTCATGCTTTAAACTCTAGTGAGCATAAAATGACATTAGGTGTCATGACATCAGACATGGCAGCTGCCTGTAAAGACAACATGACACATGACACGTCATATTCCTGACGAGCCAGTACTGATGACTCAAAGCGTCGGCCACGTCGTGTTTATAGCACGGCTTTATTAACATCATGCAGCAGGAGTCAAGCACCTGCCCGGCCAGGCCAAGCGTAAGCTCCGCCTCCCTGAAAGAAAAAAACTGGGGAAAAAAAGGTGAGAGAGAGAGAGAGAGAGAGAGAGAGAGAGAGAGAGAGAGAGAGAAGCCGAGTGGAGGAGAGAATAAGAAAAGAGAAAGAGAAAAAGTTCAGGTGCTGTGTGTGTGTGTGTGTGTGTGTGTGTGTGTGGGCCCTGTTGGGCCTCAGGGTGAATGACTCTTTCCCACGGTCACCAGAGGGGTCACTGCAGGGTCAGTATGGGTCAGCTCCACTCTGCCAGCTGGGATCAATCACCAGTGTGCAACAGCGCAAACACACGAGTATTTGTAGGTAAATATATTACACGTCCTCACACAGCTGGACACACGCGTGAAACACGTGGAATATCTGATCTCGTGAGCTGCTTTAGCGTGTGTAGTTTCCACATCGCATGGATTTCTACCACCAGCTTTGTGAGATGCTACCAGAGATGTGTAGATGCATCAGGGCTTGAATGGTGCCCCCACGTACATGAGGAGTGGTCTGGAAATGTTTAAGCCAAAATTTTGTTCGTTCATTCATTCCTCAAACCGTTTAGTCCAGTTTGGGTCAAGTGAACAGTCAGTTCTTGAAGTCGATGGGCTAGAAGCAGGAGCATGAGGATCTGAAGGTCAAACTAGTGAGTCAGAGCATCTCCAGAACCCCAGGCCTTGTGGGATGTTACTTGTATACAGTGGTCAGGATCTACCAAAAGTGGTCCAAGGAAGGACGACCGGTGAACCAGCAATAGTGTCACATATCAGCCATAACATTAAGACTGCCTGCCTAACGCTGAGCTGGTCCCTCCTGCTGCTGGAGCAGCTCTGACTGTGCTGCCCTGTGTGTTCTGACCCCTTTCCATCAGAGTCAGCGTCACTTTTTCAGCACTTTGTGCCACAGTGACTTTTTTTTTGTGGTGCTACAAAAATTATAGGAGGTTAAAAAAAATACTCGGGGAGCACAGTGGGAAAGAGGGCTGCGTTACCGGAGAACCTCCCCAGAAAGTGTAAGTTTGACTGGTCTGGCGAGGTCATGGTCTACAGATCTGGTAAAGTCAGAGCAAACAGACATGTGAGGAACCTTCATCCAATTGTGAAAAGTGAAAGTAACTATTTGTCACTGTGAACACACCCCATTACACCAAGTTCACCATAACGACGTGACCACTGCGTTTAACCCATCCACACGTGGAGCAGTGGGCAGCTACCAACAGCACCCGGGGAGCAGTGTAGTAGGACGGTACCTTACTCAAGGGAACCTCAGTGGAGCCCAGGGACTCGAACCTGCGACCTTCTGATCACATTGGCAATGTCCTCACCACTAGGCCTCCATCTCTGATCTGAATGGCACTGGGGATGATCAGATTGACAGATTGAAGACCAGGGGAGGCCAGTTGTATTTCAGGGTGGTGTTCACCTTCCTTCCTATAGGCGACTGCCTAATTTGCCCATGCGTACACGTCCGCCCTGGTTATGACCGAGAGAACCTCACACAGTTCCATTGTGGCTGGTCTAATGCCATGCTGCCTGTATTAACTACAAGTTATCACTGCTAAAGTTGCTAAAACTGCTAAAAAAATGCTTCAGCCACAATCTTCTCAAGCTCACGGTACATAAAGGCATATTTGACTCTTTCTTGAGAGTTTAGGGAGTCAAAATTAAAAAAAAAAGTCAAATATTAAGTGTAATATGACTGAAAATGTCATTTAATACAAAATACCCAAGTGTTTCTGATAATGTGGCCAGGAAAGGGCAAGGTCGAGGGGTTAAACTGCTTCATCAAAGTCCTTCAACCACATTTACCATGAGCTGAAGCTGGAACGTATCTCACCTCACACTGATGTGCGGTACACACGTATAACACCATTAGCATTACTATAATCACACGGCTGTTCCCCGAGCGCGCTCGCTCTGAACAAAGCCGACACTGTACACGCAGGGAGACGGAAGTTGCTGAATTTTCTGAATAATTGGGACTCGCCAGTTAAAGGGGATGTGTCCCTAAATGAGCTGGAGTGATGAGGGAGCTGATTGTGGCTTTGCGTGACTTGTTGGAGCTTGGCTATGCCGCTGCTGCGAACACCACTGGCCATTTGGAGTGACCGTTGTGTCAGGAGATCGTATCAATGGTGCCGTTTGTCCATTGAAGTCCACTCATGTGGGGACAGACGCACACAGAGACGCCCACACATTCAGGCAACACATTATTATTAATTGGCAATTACAGTAATTAGCTTTTTCGCAGCTTTGTGGTTCGTAATTGGTGAGCATCTCTTGGCAAATCACGTTAAAGTGTCCAAATGTTTGAGGGTTGTGTTGTTACAAAGTCCTCACTTCATTTTTAATGGAATTGAGGCCAGTTGATGGGCTAGGCCATGCAAACACCTTCATCCTTCAGCCATTATTGTTACTGGCCTGTTGAAACATGGCTTCCACTGCATCGCTCCACGTTGCCTTTGGTGATTTCGGGTTCTCACTCCACACTTTCCCAAGGCCTCATGCAGATGTTTTCCTGCTCTAATGGACGAATGCAATTTTGTATCTCTACCGCTGGTAAAATCAGTCCAGTCGCTCTGAAAACCCAAGGCCTGAGCGTTTTTCGGACGTCATAAAACACGTCTTGTCGTTCAAGGCTGGAATGGTCATTTAGGCGATTACCAGTACCAGACTTGATGGAACCCAAGAAGCTTCTAGAACCCGAAACCTAGTTATGGCTGGTCAGAGTTGGTGCGTTGTGGTGGACGATATCAACCCCCCATGCCTCAGGTGAGTCCGGAGGTGGTGGGCAGCGGTGCCTAGTGTTTAGTTGTGTTTTTTGGGGGGTGTTCCATTTTAAACAGCCTGCGTTGCCCATAGTACCCTGTTTGAATAGAGGCACTTGTGGAAATCCTTCATGGTCACAGCAGAGGTCAGAGTCCTGCCACAGTTACAGCAGGCAGAGCGTATCCAAAACAACAACGTAACGTGAACAACAACAGGGAACCACACAGGAAGTAGAACCCGGTTCCGTAGTTCGTTCTTCTGGAGCTGGGTAATGCCACTCAACACAGGGTTGTAGTTTTATTTCATGGCGTTTGTTGATGTTTGTTGTTTTTGTTTGCTGGGTCTGTGGCGTCAGGCTGGACAGGCTGGACAGGCTGGACAGGCTGGACAGGCTTTAGCAGCTGTCTGCTGATTAAAGAGACGAATGTGTTCTGATCCAAAACTTCCCAAGAAAGATAAACCCCTCTGCCCTTGCGGGTGCGGTAATCCACACCTTTGTTGTGTCAATCTGACCCTAATACCCATCCCCCATCCTGCCGTGCCCCCAGGTCCCAGGGTGCAGAGGACGGAGGCTAGCGTCAGCGGCATTGATTTGCTAATTCTTCCCATGAGAAAGTAAACCCGTTGGGTGGACGAAGGCCGTGCTTTCAAACCATCTGCTTGACACGGTGGTCAAAGTCGCTTCATATATAATAAACAGCCCCTCAGCTATCGCAGCACCGCTTGCGTAACCGGAAAAGGCCGCTGTCGGATGTTTTTCGCCAGCGCTGTAAAACGTTAGCGCCTTATCTTTCGGTTGCTGAGGACCTGCGTCTTCTCACGTGTCCCCGATTCTGGTTTATGCAGCACTCAGGCTGTTCTTCTCCTTAAGGTGGTGATCGAATGACCAAATTCGGATCATTTCTACTTCAGGAAAGCCAGAATACACGCCGAAGTACACAGATCAGCCATAACATTAAAACCACCCGTCTCAATTGTGTATGCGCCATGTTTCCATCAGAGCCAGCGCCACCACTGGTCGTACAGAAGGTCTTCTGTGGAAGCAGATCAGACAGGTTGGCCTACGCTCCCCTTGCACATCAGTGAGCCTTGGGCACACAGGAAGGCACGCAGACCTGTGCTAACCTTCAGCTGAAACGCTGCGTGTGATTTTCAAGTTTCTGGTGTGTGGTTCATATTCAAGGCAAGTGTTGATTTCCTGCTGCAGATGAAGCCCTCTTGAGTGATGCACCTGCCATGACCTACCATCAGAAGTTCACCCAAAAACGCTCGAAAAAAAGATACAGTGGCTGGCTTCTCGTGACTCAGAGGAAGCATGTGCCAACCCCTTATTCTCCCAGTGTTGGTGGTATCATGTGACTTGGGGGGGTGGGGTGGGGGTGAGGGCGATTCCTATCCAGTGGAAGGAGCTGCAGATGACCAAATTGGGGAGAAAACTGAAAAACAAGCTGCTGGACCAGCAAGTCCTTGGTCTAGATTCTGCGTCGTAAGCCACTTACTGCATCCCTCCTATGCAAATTTAACCAGAGACTGTGTTGCTCTACTAATGTTTCAATCAAATGTTGCTTTTAATGACATACTTCCACCAGAGAGGGCGCCAAATCCCTAAACTTCCAGCTTCCAGTCACTTGTGTATCCATGCTCTGGACTCTTGTTGGCGAGGAACCTGCCAAACATTTCTAACAGATTCAGAGCCCAAAGGCTATTGTGCATAATGGAGAAGCTTGTCACCGATACCCATTATGTGCCATGACATCGGGTCACAGTGGAGGGTGGAGAGATTTTGGATGTTCCCCTTTTCTTCACTTCTTTTGTTGCTCGAGTTTTGCGCCGTTCTCCAGGCTCCGCGGTTCTTTCCATCCTGGCACCGATATACTTTTCTCCTCAAGCTGCTGACGCAAATCCACACAGAACCTGCCTGGTGGCTCGTATCAGCTCAGCCACTACATCCAACAGTCCATTATATAAGCCATTATTCCCCGTTAGTTCATTGTTATGCATGAAAGGATGAAATACCAGCACAAAAACACACACAGCCTCTGCGGCTGCTCTGCTTCAGCCCCAATTTGGGAACCACGGCGAACTGGACGTAATTGACGGAAGTGTTTACAAAGGCTGCGCATGAATGAAACCTGTTACATCAACAGAATATTTGCCAACAGCAAGTGAACTGAAATGAAAAAACTGCTATTTTTACTCGTAAAATTGATATTTTATTCATTTGGAAATGCAGGGTTGCCAGGTTTGGGCAGGTTCGGAGCGGGGCGCATCAGGAGGATATAGGCAAACAATTTAAACATCAAAGTTTAAACTTTGTGCAGGACAGGAGAAGCTTTGTGCAGTGTCAGTATCGCAGGCTACGAGGTTTATTGGAGGCGCCATTGTTGCTGTTATTCCCCGCTTTGATGACGTCAAACATAGTCGACTCTGGCAACTTTTGCTAGTCTCTATACAGCAGTGGAGCCTAGTGGTGAGGACGTTGCCTTTGGGACCTGAAGGTCGCAGGTTCGAGTCCCTGGGTGCCACTGAGGTTCCCTTGAGTAAGGTACCGTCCCGCTACA
>JBBPDA010082503.1:0-12174 GCA_037974385.1 Arnoldichthys spilopterus
GGCTCGTTGGTCTAGGGGTATGATTCTCGCTTCGGGTGCGAGAGGTCCCGGGTTCAAATCCCGGACGAGCCCAAACCTTTTACCCACAAACAAAGCAAGATTTAAGAGGTTTGTTTGTCACATGCATAGTTATACAAGTACAACATGTAGTGAAATGTGCCCTGATTGTTCCTGAGACTGAATTAAGAAGCTAAATCTAAGTAAAATCAATTAAGTATCTATCTATCTGTGTATGACTGTCCGTCCACCTATCTCTCTATCTATCCATCCATCCATCCATCCATTCATCCATCCACCTGTCTGTCTGTCTGTCTGTCTGTCTGTCTGTCTGTCTGTCTATCTATCTATCTATCTATCCATCCATCCATACATACATACATACATACATACAAACATACATCCAGCGAGATAGACGAAGGTAGACGGACAGACTGATATGTTAATATACCGATATGGAGATTGAGAGAGATGTATAGTTGGGCAGACGGATAGAGATAAAAAGACAGACTGATGGGGAGATTGAGAGAAAGATGGACATACAGATAGATTGAGATATAGACAGATAGTCAAAGAGATAGGCTGACTGATAGATAGCTAGAGATATAGATGGATGGACAGATAGACGGATAGATAAATAGAGATATAGACAAACAAAAAGACGTACAGACTGGATAGATAGGATGATTAAGAGACAGATTGTTGGACAGAGACAGACAGATAGGTAGAGATATAGACAGACAGAGACGTAGAGAAATAGAGAAACAGAGAGAGAGAAAGACAGACAGACTGGTAGACAGGGAGACATATTACAAACTACACACACACTGTACACACTGGTAGGTCCAGGCTGTGAAATGCACTCATAGTTGACTGGGAAAATTGTAGTCTTACACTAATGCAGGGGTTCTCAAATCCAGACCGTGAATCCATATTCCACTCCTGGATTTTGGAATCACCAGTAGTTGCGGAACTGTTAGTATAAATGACTGGTGATTACAAAATCCAGGACCGGAATATGGATTCACGGTCTGGATTTGAGAACCCCTGCAGTAAGGTGATGAAAGCGGTGCAGACGGTGATGCCAGTGCAATAGGAAATGTGCAAATAACATTAGTAGTAAGGTCACAGGTAGCACCTAGTGTCAGGGTGACAGGAACCGAGGTGTTCTTACCTAAAGTGACAATACTGCGGCCTGGAATGTGAAAAATGCGGGTCAGATCAGTCGGGGAAGTCCTGCTGATGGGGTTTGTGTCGTGTGTAGTGACTGAATCCACATGTTTCTACCCCTACAGCGGGAGAGCGCCTGTACACTCTACATAGTCGATGAACCACGCGAATTTTCCCACATGGCTCGTTGGTCTAGGGGTATGATTCTCGCTTTGGGTGCGAGAGGTCCCGGGTTCAAATCCCGGACGAGCCCAATACTTTTCTTTCCCACACGACAGAGAGAATGAAATGTGTTGTTCAGTAATAACGAGCTGACGGTTCTCGGTCCAGCACGCGGAGGCCTCGTCCAATCCACACGTTCACTCACTTCATAAAGGGAAAGTGACTGTCATTGTGAACATTGTGAATACCTTGCTCAAGGGAACCTTAGTGGTGCCCAGGGACTCGAACCTGCGACCTTCAGGTATTTTATTGTAGTGAGATTTTTAAATGCACGATTTTCAATTGTAACAAGGCTTTTTGTACATTGTGGCCTAGTGGTTAGGACACTGCACTTGAGACCTGAAGGTTGCAGGTTTGAGTTCCGGCCCGAGCACCACTGAGGTTCCCTTGAGCAAGGTACTGTTCCACTACACTGCTTCCTTGCTGTTGGTAGCTTGATGTTTGATGCTTGAGTGTGTTCACAGTGACAAATAGTCACTTTCACTTCACTGAAGAGAGGTATGTAATTAAAGCTGCGGCAAATTTCTAAGGCTACTTCTGGTCATAGAATCTGAGGGGTCACAGTGCAACACCTGGAATGGAACAAACATCTGGAGTATAATGAATCGCCCTGTGAATAATGCAACTCACTGGGCCCCAGCTTTGGGCTCCTATGTGAAAATGTCAATAAAAACAGGTTGCAGTAGATCCTGCTTGATTGGCTATATGTATGTATGTATATATGTATGTTTGCATTATGTGTGTATGTATGTGACCTGGTTATTTGGATCACTGTGACCTGCAGTGGTGTTATAAAACTAGGCTCCTCTTCATGAAACTACATCTTACAGCTTCTCTTCATTTCCATTTTCATTTTGAGTAAAAACAAAATGTTTGTGCACCTAATCTGCAATACAACCACCCATCAGAAGAGGGCAGCACATCCCAGCCAGAAGATTTGTGTATTGGGGATTGAAGTTATGCCATAATTAACATGGAAGGGGAAAATAATAACTACATTTGCACCAATTACACAAGGTAGAAATGTGATTTCAGCTTTCACCACAGCACATCAAAGACCAGTAAACTCGGATCCCTTCTAAAGTAAAGTAGAAACGTCAACAGCACCCAGGGAGCAACGTAGCACAACGGTACCTTACACAAATGCACCTCAGTGGTACCTGGGCCTGGACTTGAACCTGCAACCCTCCAGTCATATGAGCAGGCCTCTAACCACTAAACCACCACTGCCCTACATCATTGTAAGCAGAGTTGGGAATTTAATCGGAGGCATCTAGTCAGTTAGAGCAAAATCCTGGAGTGGATTTTAACTTTTTGGACCTGAAATGCTTAAGCCTGATCGGTTTTAGAAATACAGAGATCCGAACTCAACCCCTCTAGAAAAAATATGGCTTCAAATGTGCCTTTAAAGACATTTGGAGGGAAAATATTAAGATGGCAACAATGTCATTGGGCGGCAGCATAAACAATCTGTCAGGCAAAGCTCTTCCCCTTGCTCTCAGTCTCCTCATCTTGTCCTGAATCTTAGCCAAGCTTTGATTGATGCAATCTTTTAATTTTCATCAGTGAAAAGAGTAAACACATGGGCAACTGATATTTATAAGCAAATGTTGCAGGCCTCGTTTGGGATCATCTGATTTTAACATGTCTACACAAACCGAACTGAAAAAATGTGAGTTTCTGTTGAAAGTTTCTCAGTCTCCCACTGATTGGATTGGAAAATTGCCCATAGGTGTGAGTGTGTACATGAATGGTTGTCTGTCTGTGTGTTGCCCTGCGATGGGTTGGCCTCCTGTCCTGGGTGAACCCCGCTTAGGCCCGCAGTCAGCTGGGATTGGCTCCAGCTTCCCCGTGACCCGGAAACGGAAGAAGAGGTTGGAAAATGGATGGATGGATGGACTCAGTCAGGTGAGACTAACTAGCTGGCATCGTCACAGAAGTTCTCAGGGCCAGGCCTCTTCGACCTCAATGGTGGATAAGGCCATTGTAGCTTACATTTACATACATACACCAGATCCAGATGGATCCAGCACGAACAAGCCACACGGTCTGGTGCCGTGTATCTGTTGTTTACATGTCTTAGGCAAAGTACGAGACCTCTTGTGTCCAGTAGTTAAACTTTTGAGCTGATTTATATGTATAGATCATAGATAAGGGAGAAGGGTCAAGTGTCAATTTAAAGCTTTTAATAAGATAATGTAACTTTTCTGTGTGTACTTTACATTAGAGTACCTCACAAAGGCTACAGCTTACATCTGGGGTGGGGTGAGGGGTCCTTCCAATAAAGTGCTGCTTACTCACTGAAAGTGAAGTGAAAGTGACTATTTGTCATTGTGAACACACTCAAGCAGCACAACAAAATGCAACCTCTGCATTTAACCCATCACACGTGCAGCAGCAGGCAGCTACCAACAGCATCTGGGAAGCAGCGTAGCAGGACGGTACCTTGCTCAAGGGTACCTCAGTATTGCCCGGGCCGGGACTCGAACCTGCAACCTTCAGGTCTCAAAGGCAGCGTCCTAACCACTAGGCCTCCACAATGGCCTCAAAATAATGTGCTGTGTTAAATTTATTTAATTTAAGGTTTTAAATGCATGATTTTCAATTGTAACACGTTTTTTGTTGGTACATTGTGTTACTAATACATTCACTTAAGAGATGTATGTAATTTAAGCTGCGGCAAATTTCTAAGGCTACTTCTTATGCCACTGCTGGTCATAGAATCTGAGGGGTCACGGTGCAACACCTGGAACAGAACAAACATCTGGAATATAACGAATCGCCCAGTGAATAATGCAACACACTGCTCCCAAGTCCATTCTATGACTGTATGTTAAGCTGTTTGGAGCAAGAATTTCCATAGAACACGTCCAGTGAGCCTGAATTTAAGATCGTTTTAGCAGATTTTGATCCCAACTAGTGCACAAGAGGTGTCGTTTGTAGTGCGTTTCGACATAGCTGTCTGACATGCCTGGAATCTGCCACAGGGCATGTGTTGTACTTCACCTTTATCAGTGTACCTCAGTCTGGCAGGGAAACGAGTTTGTCAAGACTACCAGAGAAGTTCCACATTATTTAGACCAGATCTGTTTAATGATCACACTTTAAGCTGATTGGAGCAAGAATTTCCAAAGAACAAACACAGTTTTTTTTTTTTGAAAGTGACTCTTTGTCATTGTGAACAAACTCAAGCACCACAACGAAATGTGACCTCTGCATTTAACCCATCACACGTGCAGCAGCAGGCAGCTACCAACAGCGCCCGGGGAGCAGTGTAGTAGGACGGTACCTTACTCAAGGGAACCTCAATGGTGCCCAGGCTGGGACTCAAACCTGCAACCTTCAGGTCCCAAAGGCAGTGTCATAACCACTAGGCCACCACTGCCCAGTAAAGTTGCCACCAGTAAAGGTGGCTTCTACCACAGTCAGACTGTTTAACACTCACTGGTGTGATATGTAGAGCTTACAACGTGCAGTAAAAATGGTCACAAAGTGCAATATATAATGCGCAACAGAATACTATAGCAAAGCTGCTATGCACAGTATGATGCATATGGATGTTAAACACTCTACAGACCCACCTGCACACTAGTAACTGCTGCACTTCCATTTAGCCTGATGTACTATCACTGGGGCTTCCAGCCAACCTGACCTGTTCACCACACTAGGACACTGGGAACTGCTCCACTCCCTTTTAGCCTTATCTGTTCTCACTGGGGTTTCCAGCCAGCTTGCACTTTTTCACCAGATCTTCCATCAGTGGGGCCTCCTGCTCATCTATCTTCAGACTAGCTTAACAACAACAGTCCATCTTCAGTGCTTCATACGCCACCCACCCCCCTAGCCATAAAGGTTTTAGACCTCGACCATCCATCCATGTTCTAAACCGCTGCTTCTATTTTGGGTCGTGGAGAAGTTGGAGCCAATCCAAGCTGACCATGGGCCCAAGGTGGGGTTCGCCGAGGAGAGGAGGCTCAACCCATCACAGGGCAACACATAAACAGACAACCACACACACACACCTATGGACAATTTTGTTTATCCAATCAACCTATTGCAGCCAAGGAAACCCACGCAAACATGGGGAGAGCTGGCAAACTCCCAGGGGGATCGAACCCAGGACTTTCTTGCTGTGAGGAGACAATGCTAACCACTGTGCTAGACCCCAACTAATGCCACTCACATAATATGAGAGTTTTTTATTGATATTTGTTTGCTTTCTTTCATTTTATCCTTATCTGGTGTCGACCAGAGGAGGATGGGTTCCTCCCAAGGTTTCTTCCTCCCGCTTATAGAGTTTTTCCTCACCTCTGTTGCCTCTGACTTGCTCATTCTCGGACCTGGGTTTTGTTAAGCTGCTTTGTGACGTCAGGCGTAAAAAGTGCAATGCAATTAAAACCCGAGTTGAATTCTTTAAATCCTTGAATCAATACATGCAACGCAAAGATGTGTCAGTGCTGTGTTTGTGTTAGGGAGGCTGTCGGCCCTGTGCTCCCAACCCCCAACTCCACAACACACAGTCACACACTCCCACCTGCCCCTGTCTGCCGCACTCAACAAAGGAAGTTTGTGGCTTCTGGAAAAAGACCCACCCCTTTACGTGTAAACCAGCCTGCCCCCAGGCCAGCTCTCTGTTTGCTGTGCCAATCTGTAGTGACGGAGCTATTGCACTGCCCCCGCAACTCAGAGCCTTTAAAACACACAGCAGTCAGTCACGCTGACACCAGAGCGCACTAATTCCGGCTCCCCCGAGCAAACCACTGCTGGAGCAGCGAGAGAAGAACTATCATCTGACAGACAGCTGGTATAGCGGAGCTCGCTCTGCAGTAAGTGGCCCATTATATTCCCTTTTCTTTTTGATTCCTCTTTAACTCAGGACATTTTAATAGTGCCTTTCTGTCTGCTACACATAGAGAGAGTGCTCATTTTGGAGGACACCTTAGAAAAGCAAGTGGGAGACGAAGCCTTTTGACTTAACTAAAAAGTCTGGAAGAAATAGAGACATATATTATTGCACACTGGGCGAGCTCCAAGCCTATTCTTGGACTAAATTGCAGGTCTCAGCCTTAGAAATGTAGAAAATTTGACTTAGGTTTAACCCAAGTCTGGAAAAAGTCCATTATTGTGTGTGAATGTACATTCAGGGCGGTATTTTGGTTGAAAAGCGAAGCAACTTGTGTGTGATTATCATTTAAATGGCAAATTCCCCCTGCAAAGTTTGCACTTTTATTTCTATAACGTTTTACAACTGACGCTGTCACGAAACAGCTTTACAGAATCCGGGTCCGAGGCCCCAGTGAGTGAGCCAAAGGCGACAGAGTGGAGGAAAATCTCCCTAAGATGTAGGAAGAGACCTCAGGAGGAACCATGGCTTAGAAGGGGAACCCATCCTCCTCTGGTCGACGCCGGATAACAATAAACGAAAGAAAAAATATTAATAATCCTTCCTTAAAAAGCAATTTGACAGGCGAAGGAAAAAAAAAAAAACATGATTAATTTTCAGTGTCAGAAAATGTAGATAAATTCTCGGCCATTTCTATTGGTCCATCCATTATGACATCTTCACACTCTGCAAACTGCAATTTCAAGAGTAATGTAGAGACAAAAACATCCCTCCTCGGATTCCACAGGGACTCCTGAAACAGAACGTACTGTGTGCGTCCCGCAGCAGACGGCCTCTCACACAGGGTTTTTTTTGTGCACGAATGGCCAGAACAGGTCAAAGGATCGCTCCAAAAGGGTCAAAATCAAATGAATAATTCTGGACTAACAGGTGGCCAGCAGCCACAGGCTGGAAAACAGCATTATGATGGTAAACACTCTGCAGGGGCCGAACAGATGACAGCCTTACCATCTGCTCCTGAATTGTAATTATGATTTTGCGGACACTTAATACAGAGCAGACAATGGAAGTACGTGAAAGATGTCAGCCTGAATAAGACAATAAGATGAGGCTCAGGTTCTTTTTGTTCGGAGGTCTTGGGGGGGCCACAGTGTGGGCCTAATATGGCATTAGGTAGCTTCAAATCAATGACACCACACTATATTTTATTACTAAAACCCTGGTTTCACAAATACAGAGTGTTATAGGTTATAAATAGTATAAAGTATGTTTGTTACATCTTTGGGTGAGGGGTTGGGGCACATTTCTGGCAGGCCAAATCAAATGATGTCCTTTAGCAGCCACGTTCTTTAACCAACAAAGGCATATATCTTTCTAGTCATGGCGATTACAATATGAAATATTACTATTTAGTATACTTTAGTATATACAATACTGTTCAAAAGTCTCAGGCACTTGAGAAACGATGTTTAAAGCTTATCTGTGCAGTGTTTTCTCTCTCAAACAACATTAATATTCAAATAAATGGAAATAACATTAATACAGTAAACAGTGATGTTTGTGTGTATCAGTGTGTTGGCTTTTCCACAGTTCCCCTTATGGAAACCAGATATTACCCATCAATTCATCGCTTTGGGCTCATTCAGTCCTATTAGATGAAACCAGGTGCTGCTGTAGCTCCACACACCCATGCAGTGGCTGGAGGCCTGGTGGTGAAATGTGCGTTGTTCTAACCAGCTCACGTCCTCAACTACTGTTTGCACACAACAGCTCATCCTCATTGTTTTCACTGCTGTCATGTTCACTTGTGTTTGTGCTTCAGATAAATGTTTTTACTGTATTTTCACAAGTTCTAAGACTTTTGCACAGCACTGTGCATATATTAATATTGATTATTTATTGATTTCAGTCTGAGCAAAGGATAAAAAGCCTCATCTCGTCTTCACCTGATCAACAACACTGCACTTACTGCCCCTCGACCGTTACGGAAAGGTTGGATCTTCTCTTGGAACTCCTCCATAAGTGCTTCCCCCTACTGTCCCATCCCTGTGAGCGCCATGGTGCTGTATGGAGATCTAGAGTGTGGAGTGTGCTACCAGAGCTACTCTCGAAGCGAGCGAATTCCTAGAATGCTCTTCTGCAACCACACGTTCTGCTCGCCCTGCCTGGAGACCATGGCTGTGGAGCACTGCTGCCGTCTGAACGTGCGCTGCCCACTGTGCCGCCAGGTTTCCTGTGTGCGTGGCGGCCTCAACATAGAGGAGGCCCTGTGGGTCAACAGCGATCTGTGGGAATATTTAACCAATGACCCAGAGCAAGACCAGGAGGAGCAGGGCAAGGAGAAAGAGCAGGAAGGCAGGGCCACAGCTCAGGCCATGCCTCCAGCACGAACTGAATGGTGGGTATGGTTGGAGTGTACTGAGCTCATAAGCAGAGCTAGTTTGGTGAAAAATCACATATACACAAACCCAAAGGCTGTCGGTCACTGCAGACATGTTCGGCGTCTGACGTTTGCTGCTTTAGTTTTGCACGGGTGATAACGTACCGACATACCATAAGGCTAAAGTAGGAAATGGAAGATTAAAGCGCTACAGTTAGCATTTAGCATTGTGTAAATTGCATGCCTAAACAACCAAACACTGGCCAGGTTGCTATGTAACAGGCTTATGTGGTTTCTGACACACGGTTATCTCTACAAATGAACAAAATTGTGAGATAAAAGCAGCATTAGCCAACTTAAAACTTGTACCTGTACTTTGTTTAGGCCATTTGCGGATAGACTATATTTAAAATAAGGGGAATATTGTGTGAATGTGATTTTTTTTTTTTGCCAGACTTTAAATCAGCACAGCTCCAACAACGATGATGTTTATATTACCCATAAAATGTCATGGCTGTTAAAGCTGCTGAAGACCAAACTCATATTTTCTTTGCACTCTGTTCTTCTGTCAGTGAGTGGAGATCAAGCTTCAAGCCATATCGCCTACGGATGCCAACCTTCCTGAAAAGACTGAGGTTCCTCAGGAACCCCGACGACAGCAATGTTCCTGCATGCAATGTGTGAGTGGTCCTCTTGACGTCAAAAACTCCTTCTGTCAGGTTGCCCCAGCTGATGATACAGCGTAAAGTTATGCGACTGGCAATCAATGCGTTTCAACATCTCGGTCATGTGCATGTTTATCCCAGCAGTGCGTAAAAAGATCTGTTGCACACATGCGTTGATTCAAGCATGCATTCCTCCTTGACCAATCAGAGTATTAGAGACTTATAGCGACGCTCTTATGCAAACAGCATCTCCACCTTTTTGTGTACTAGACCACACACCACATCGCGTACATACTTCGAATGACTCTTCAGCCACAAAAGCCTCCAACTGTAATGGCAATGTGCTTTTGTGCTGCAGTCAAGTTCAAACCATGAACGGACAGAGGCGTAAAGGAAGGGAAAAGCTGTGTAAACACAGAGAACAAAAAGACCACCGGCAGAAACCACATTTTTCCAAATCACCTCACAGTCTTATCTGGCCTACCACTTAAATGGGGCCCTCTGGCCATGATGACAGGAACCTCTAGAGCAGGGGCGGGCAACTCCAGCCCTGGATGGGCGGTGTCCAGCACAGTTCTGTGACTTCCCTGCTCAAACACACCTGGTCCAACTCACCTTTTAATTGCCCAGGTGTAGTGCATGAGTTTAGGGAGGGGATCTACCAAGCTGTGCTGGACACCAGCCCTCCAGGACTGGAGATGCCCACTCCTGCTCTAGAGTGAGGTTTCTATTGGAAAGACAGGGAATATCCCTTTCTCTGTAGGTTTGAACACCTACATGGGCTTTTAGGGGGTGATAAGTGATAACAGGCTGTTATAATTTCTCAGTCAGCTGGTTAATGGTGGAGAAAATGGAATAGTTCATGTTACAGCCATGAAGCCGAATATCTGTACATCTAAGCCTCTACATTAGAAGTTATGATTTCTTTATCGCCTTGGGTGAGATTGCCAGTGGTTGAAGGGTATTGCATAAATGATCAATGTAATTGAAAAAATAATATAACTTTTTTATTTCCACCATACCAATGAGGCTAAGGTGAGGATATCACACCTGGTATCACACATGATGTCATAATACAATATATTAAAGGCTAGTTTTAGGCAGATTTTCCCATTTACGATAAATTTAAGGCAAGGCAAGGCAAGTTTATTTATATAGCACATTATCATACATGACGGTCATTCAATGTGCTTTACATAGATGGGCGTTAAAATAAAAGGCAAGAAAAATAAAAGGCAAGAGAAGTATAAAAGTTAAATATAAGAACAAATAAAAAAAAGAAAAAAAAAACAAAAAAAAAAACAAGTGCATGATAAAAGTAAGATAAAACAAATAAGTTAAATATAAGAACAAATACAAATAATAAATGAGAATAAAAAACAATATGCATGAGATAAACAGATAAAACAGAACACTAACTGAAAGATTTGGTAAATAAGGCTGTTTTTTGTCTCTTTTTGAAGCTGGCCACAGTTGGAGCAATTACTCTTTAATAATACTTTAATACTTTAATAATTTTCCCCAAATTTTCTATTTTATATATATATATATATACACACACACACACAAAGCCACAGAAAGCAAATCTATTCAAGATTACTTAAGAACCTGATTCAGAGCGTAATCATGTAGGCATGCGGTTTGCACAACGCTAACTGTTGAACATCCCTTCATGTTAGCCGCATTAGCCTCGCTGTAACAGCGTAAAGCTAAATTAGCACACAAACCAGGCACTGACAGGCTGAATACACAAGAGGAAAACTGATATTGTTTTAGACATTGCTTTAAGCACCAGACAAATCCCTTTAGTGTGAATTTCAATCTGATTATGGCCTTTATCACATCTGCTACTCTTTGGATTGTATGCTAATGTTGTTTTCTTCCACCACAGGCAGATGAAATCATGGCGGAAGCTTTCTACAGAAGAAACATTCTGAAAGAGGTCGTGCCAGCCCGACATCACCACTCTGCACAACGAACTCTCCCTTTTATTGCCATTGTCATTTAGAACTTATGTGCCAATCGATTAGCAGCAGTGGACAGTGGGGTGGGGGGGCTGGTGGTGGTCTAGGGTAGACATTGACCCTGCAGGCTTCTCCCTGGCTGAGCGCTTCTCAGGCCCCATTTTTCTGCATGAATAGCAGCAGGCCGGGGTGTTGCCGTTCTATCTGCGGGGATCTCCTCATTAGCCATTCCACCCATAATCCCTCACAGCTGCTGCGGCGGGATCTGCTTCAGCTGTCCCAACAGAGAGGGGTGGGGGGGGGTGGGGGGTGCAAGAGCAAGTGTCCCAAATGCAACATGGAGCTGTCTGAACAGATGGCCTCCCGAGAAAGAGCTCCCCCGATTCTTACTGCACCCCGGTGCATCCAGACAAACCCCTTTAACGTATTATCAACTTTACTATTTATGTAATTTATGAATTATTGTGGATTAAAGATTTAGTCCATTTGAGGCTGTCATCCTCCTGGTTGTGCATGTGGTCTCTGGCTTTTTGTTCAGATGTGTGGGTGTGAGTAACACACCATTTGCCCTTCCCCAGCCTTGTTGTTTGCTGAATTAATGATCTCTCCTTTGAACCGTTTATGCTAAGGGGTCTCCAGTGAACACAGCCATCTGTGAGGCCCTCCTTGGGGGACCGTCCCGGCCAACATCAAGGCCCAAACCAGCCAGATACTCTGTAATGGCACTGAAAATGAAAATACACTGCCAGGTTCTCACCCACTGGCACTTTGTGCAGTTTGAATATAATTTGTTCCTCACTCCTTTAAAATGAAACACACTTTCCACAGCAGCACACAAAGAAAGTGAAGTGAAAGCGACTCTTTGTCATTGTGAACACACTCACGCACCACAACGAAATGTGACCTCTGCATTTAACCCATCACACGTGCACA
>JBBPDA010082514.1:0-12173 GCA_037974385.1 Arnoldichthys spilopterus
ATTCATTCATTCATTCATTCATTCATTCATTCATTCATTCATTCATTCATTCATTCATTCATTCATTCATTCATTCGATCCACATCTTGGATCAAAACTATCTTTGGGTTTCTGCCAAATCTTAAAAAAAAATCAGAATTTAAGGCCTTACATTCAGATTTCATGCACTAGGTCTTAAAAAGGTTATGTTTAGGTCTTAAATTTCAACATGCACATGTTTTAACGCTAATTATTTATTAATTTGTTTGTTTAGATGGCTCGAAATTGTGTTGTGGTTCTTTCTTTCGACAGTCCAGGTGTAGCATGGTGTAATAAGACGAAAACCACACCAAGGCAGCACTGATACCTGATATAAACTTCCACCCACTCTTAAGTTTTATCTCCATAGATGAAAATGGATGGTTTGTGAAGTAATGTGGCATTTACAGTTTTCTAAGGTTTATTTCTTTGACTTCACATTCGTGTGTGTTGCTGAGCGCAAGTTTAACCTGCTGGCTCGAGAACGATGCAGGTGTTCAGCTAAAATCAGTTAAAAACATGAAGTCCACTGCACATTATGCAAAACAGATGCTGAAGTTGTGCAGCTTGGTGTAAAGGCACTTAAGTCATATTAGGGGAGAAAAAAAAAAAAAAAAAACGTAAAATTACAGCTAAAATTCTCCAGAAAACACACAGGCCCTTACACAGTTTTAAGGTTTTCCCAGGACAACTTGAGTGCAGAAGTGAAGAGAGAAAATAATTTACATTTTTGTCAATAATTCTAGCACTCTGCTTTTCTTTCATATCCTTTTTTTTTTTTTTTCTACCAGTGTGGATGTGAATTTGGTCTTAAATTTCGTTCAGAATGGTCTTAAAAGGGTCTTACAAAGTCTTAAATTGAACTTGTTGAAACGTGCAGAAATCCTGTATCTCCTCTGACTTTGTATCCCTTTGTTTTTTGATTGGGTTTCACGCTGTAGATCAGATCAGGGATTCGTTTTCAGACTTGCATTTCTTCCTCAAAGTGAATAAACTGCGGCACTCGATTATAAATACAAATGAGCAGTAAAATATGCCAAAAAATAGGGCAGATTTTATGGCGTTGGTGTTAACAACGTTTGGGTCCATAGATCATCTCTTATTGTATCTTTTTTGACCTCTAGTGGTTCAACTCTGCCACTGCACTAGTAAAACATTGCTCTGAAGTCTGGGGTGGAATCAAGGGGTCAAACTGATGCCTGTCGATCCTGAAGTCCAGGATTTTCAATGGCAAATTGGCACATGACTTTTGAGTAGGCTTGAACAGGCAGCAACTTTCTGTAAGGAGGATCTGATCAAGAATGAACACAGGCACTAAATGACGAGAAGTTTGCACTGACCTGAGGACGTTTCCCTTAAACATATGGTCAAGTTTGAGGGAAAACTGTTCCTAAAACAGCTCATGGTGTCCCACACTAAATGCTGATTAGAAATGGAATGATATTCAGGAATAAGGTAATGTACCATATTGTCAATGCTAACACACACAATCTTCTCATGGATTCTTTGATGTCGTGTGTTCCTGCTCTGCCTGTCTTCACCAGTTTAGTCATAGTACTAGAGGGTCTTCTACATGGCCTCCAAAGTAATCTAGGGGAAACCTAAGACCCATGAATACAGGAGATGAATACCGTCATTATAAGAAGGGAACCAGAGAAGTGTGTTTAGAAGACAAATTCCCAGACTGTACCTTATTGCTGTTAGGCACATGCAGAACACATGCATGTACATGAATTTTGTACATTTAACATTTTTTTTAATACAATTGAGAGATTTTATCACACGATGTGCTGACCATCTGTTCTGAACTCGTAACACATTTGAAAACTGAGGATTATGGCTAAAAGAGAAGGACGCTGGAACATCTAGGGTATATCTGGCTGGTCTGGAAATAGCCATGGCTTCACAGTGGTGGAGGCCTAGTGGTTAGGACCCCGCTTTGGGACCTGAAGCTCGCAGGTTTGAGTCCCGTCCCGGGCACTACTGAGGTTCCCTTGAGCAAGGCACACAGCCCTACAGTCAATCCCTGTTTGAAGGTGAATTGTTTTTAAAAGGTTGCTTTGTTCTTTTCTTTCAGATTTTAGGAGTTTGGCTGGCCATGCGCTACAGGAACCAAAAGGACCCGCGGGCAAACCCCAGCGCTTTCTTATAGTCTCCCGGTCCGCTCCCGTCCCTCAGTGCAGTAGCGTAGACGAGCGATTCCAATTCCCTTTACACATGCATAGAACGGAGAACACCTAGAGGCTCCTGGCCTATCAGCACGGACTTGAAACCCAACACAGACTAACGCAGAGAGAGTGCACACTGGCATGCTGGACTCAATTCACCATCTCGCAGATTTTTATGGTTCGAAGTGTTTTTGAAGGTTCTGGAGGGTTGGAAGGCTTTCAAAAGAAGAAGAAGAAAAAAACAACAACAACAAAGGAAAAGCAAATTTAGGGTCTAGCCATTTTTAGCCCCCTCCCCTTAAAAGTGAGCGCAGGGGTCACGCTCCAAAAAGCAGAAGCTGGACGTCTCATGTATGATAGGATGACCTTGGTACTGGTAATGTGATTGGTTCTGCCTTCATGGTGCTGCCCCATCCTTGATTTGAGAGAAGCGTCCCGGACTACGTATGCAAAACTGAGAATCCGCAATGTAAAGGCATTGATTTCTGCATGCTTGTAGCCATATACTACAGCTGTTCTGTGATCTCTGTCTTAGTCACACAGCAGGTCCTTAGTCTTTACATGCTCCCTGTACTTTTACCATTACCGTGTACATCACTGCACCGTTTTGGCTTTTAGCGTTGGTGAAGCCGTTCGTTTCGGGTCTTTTTAAAAGCTCATAGTGGTCGATGAGTTAGTGTGAACCGGCAAAACGCATCATGAACTGTGCTGCGCATTTGAGCGTCGTCTTGGCGAGGCGAGCCGCCGTTCCAGGTGTTTAGCTTAGAAATTAGGATTTTTAGTGCAAATATTTAAGAACGTTGTGTAACTGAGCCACGCGGACGGAATGATTTCCTCTGCCAGCGGACTGCAGCCCTCGCGTTGTGTATATACTTATGACCGGGTTGGTTTGCTTACGCGCTTCACCTTTTCACACCTTCCCTGGTTGAACCATGGCAAGCCAGCCTCCGATCGAGGCACAGCCCGCACTGGAATTTTAATCCTTTTTGTATTTGTGTGTTGATCGATATTGTGTATATCGCCGCTTTTTTTTTTTGTTTGTTTTTTTTTCCTTTCCTTTTTTTTCTTGAAGGGAATTCAGAGGCTTCGTCTCGATCATGTGATGCAGTTTTTCCGACGCCATCGGTTCATTTACTCCACAAATGTTTCCTCGTCTCACTTTTTTTTGCCTCTTTTAAGAGCGTCAAGCACTCTGTGCATTGTCTTCGTTTTACAACGGAAGTGTTCCGGACTTATTTTCAGTGTTTTGCCAAATTTTCCATGCCATTAGTTTGTAAGGGGCAGATCTCATTTCAGGAAATTGGATGAGGTCCCTTGCATCCTGTAGGAAGCTCTCTCCAGTGTTTTTGTATGTGCTTTTGTTGTACGTTTTTGTCTTTTTGCCAAATTATCTTCCATCACACTGTGCTTTTTGAGTTTTGCACCATTTTTTTTCCTTTTATGTTGCAGAGTATTAAGGTTCCAATGCCAATTGTTTTTTGTTCCATAAGTTATTTGTATGTGTTGTGTACTAGATAATCATGAGTTTGCTAATCCGCATTTGTTTGCTAATGTATAGTTTGACGGTATTTAGCATCTGTCGGTCTTAACTCTTCCGTTTCTGCTGAAATTCATGCACACTTCTCGGAGTGCGACCTGATTGGCAGCATATGGCGCCTGTGTGGATGCATTCGTTTCACTAAACTTACAGTAAGAAGGCACTGAAACTTCACACTATATTCCTGGTATTGTGGCTAAGGTTTGACAAGATCTGTCCCTCTACTCGATCTGTTGCTGTGGACCTTTTACTAGTTATTTAATTTATAGGCAAATAGTGTCATTGTTCTGAACTCTGTATGCACCTGCACCACCCTTTCCTTGTATTTTCCGAACTGATTTTCCTCATTAAACATCATGGAGCGAAGGTTTTGGAGCTGGCATGTGCCTCGTGTTGAAGAATCTGACAACACAACACAAACCCTGGACCTGAGGGTGGTGCTGTTGCACAAAGCAGGGTTTTTCAGTTCGCAAGGTGAGCTCGAAGATTGTACAATACGAATATCCCTTTGTTCTTTTCCATTTGGACAAGCTTCACAATAGGTTTACGTTATCTGGGCAAATTAGTTGAATCTGGGTTTGTTCGATGTTAGGGGTATGGGTCTTCTGGGGTGAGCGGGGGACGCTGCAATACTGTGTATTCAATTTGGTTGAAGGATTGAGTTCCCTTCTCCTGTTGCTGATTTTTAGGAGATACTGAATTGAACTCATTTTTATGCATTTCTTAATTTTTATGTTTTTTTTCTAACCAAAAATAAGTTCCTCTTGGTAAATAAGTTCCATTTGGCCAATTTAACATACTAAGGGGAAGAAAAAGATTGGATAACTCTAAATTTCCCATAGGTGGGAGTGTGTGTAAATGGTTGTCTGTCGGTGTGTTGCCCTGTGAGTGGTTGGCCTCCTGTCCTGTGTGTTCCCCGTTTTTGGGCCCATAGTCAGCTAGGATTGGCTCCGCCTTCCCCGCGACCTGAATTGGAAGAAGTGGTTTAGACGATGGATGGAAGGGGAAGAAAAACCATAAAGTGCAGCCTGTGAAAAGTTATAGCACAAAAGGCAAAAGAACAGAAACTGCACTAAAAAGTGTAAAGAATGTGTTCCCTTATTATTTTTCACGCCTGGATGTTCTTGTTTCATTGGATACAGTTGATCCAGTTAGTTTTGCATTCACATACAAATCTGTGAGTGAACTAAAGAACTTAAAGCATGGCACAGTGATGGTCTTTCATCAACCACCTTTGTGGGGGCTGCACCTCCCTGTACTTGACACAGATCGGATAGTAAACGGTCATGCGCCCGATTTGCCTTTTGAAAGGAGAAAAGTCAGAAAATAAGTTTAAATACTTCAACCGTGGCCCGAATCAAACACACACACTTTACATGCCCCATTACTGAACGTGGTTCTAATGGTGGCCATATTTCCCGATATGCAGGAACGTGAGACACAAACAGGCCGAGGTTCTCAAATCTGGGCCTTAAATCCAAAATCCACTCCTGGATTTTGTAAGCACCAGTAGTTATTGAACTGTTGATCTAACTGATTGGACACCTAGAGTCATGTCTAGTGGCGATGACCAAATCCAGGACCGGAATCTGGATTTAAGGCCCAGATTTGAGAACCTCTGGTTTAAGGTGTGAGTGATCCAGGAAGTGGCGGTGACTCTTGTTGTAAATCAAATGTTTACTGTACGACAGCAATTGCTGCTCAGCATCTTTTAATGTAAGTGTTGATCTGACCGTGCACAGATAAAAAATGAGGGGATTTGGTTTTACAGACATTTAATCATTATAAAATAAACACCGCGAGCACAGCCAGAGATCTTTCTGTCTAGATATGGTTAAGTTAAATACCTTTATCACAAACGGAGGAAGCCTTTAGGTCAGGGCTGCCCACATCTGCTCGTGGAGGGCCACTGTCCAGCACAGTTTGATCATTTCCATGCTCTCACACACCTGGTTCAACTCCCCTGTTAATTGCCAGGGATGGAGAAGGGGAGCTATCAAACAGTGACCAACCCCAGTCCTCCAGGGTGAAATTAAGGCACCCCCGATTTAGAGTTTTCCTGCGTACAAAGTGTGTTTTCCCTTCTGCCTAAATCAACAGAAAATGGCTTTTGTTCCACAAACACTTCTGTGCTCAGGACAATGACCATTTTGAAGTGAATCTGTTTTCAAGAACATTCTCCATTCACGTGAAATGCCAAGTAGACTTCCAGCATAGAACTGTCCAGAAGTTTCTAGAAGTTCCTGGGACTGTTCAGAAAAGATGAGAATGTATCTGTTTTGCCTATAAAAAAAAATATGAACGTTTTGTGGGCTGTGGTCATGAAATCCAAGTTTGTAATGAATAGATCTGTTTTAACATGGGGTTTAGACATAAGCAGTTGAAATATAACACTTAGAAGCCAGGAACTAAAATTGTGTAACGTTGTGTTCTGTTCTCAGTTAAACAGCCTAACGGTGTTCAGGGTTTCTTAAGACCTTTGCCTCAGCTTAACTACTTTCTTTGCATTGCGTTTTATGCAGGCTCACATTCAATTAGTTCAAATTTTTGAAGGCAACCTTCATCCTTACATGACACACAGGTGTCATATATACACAATTTTCCTGTACCCGCCGATGTCATTGATCAGCCAGGACACATCTGGAGTCCAAATTTCTTTCTTGACTTGACATGCATGTCTTTGGACTGTGGGGGAGAACACCCGGTTAAAACCCATACGTGGGGAGGACACCGAGAGGACCAACAGACATCGGATCCTACATCAGTTTGTACCATTGTGAAAAACTCCTTAAACTCCAAGACCCTCGACACCTCACCATCTGTAGGCCCTGAAACCACTTGGCCAAGACTAAACAGATCATTTTAGATTAAACATCTCTTTGCTTCTGCATTAATCTCCAATCAAGGACTCTCTACTCCGTTAAAACCCAGACCTTTCGGCGCTACTGCCCCCATGATGCTCACAGCCGGCTGAAACTGGTTCCATACGTGGTGCGTACACAGAACTGCTATATAATCTCTTATCAAACTCATTAAATTCAATGCAAAATTGAAGCTCTGTGCTCCTGATCTTTCAGCCTAACACTTGTCTTTGGGAATTCCCATTTATATGGGAGGATGCTTTTTCCAGAAGACACTTTGAAATTTCTCTCTCTCTCTCTCTCTCTCTCTCTCTCTCTCTTAAATAAAACCTTTAAAAATTATTTTGCTGAATCCTGACCTCTCCTTAAAGACACGTCGACATTCACTAACATCAGGCTTGTTTCATACTAGTCATAGTACTGTCTCCTAAACCTATAGACTATCCTGTAAAAACCTTAATGAAGGTCTGGATGGCTGAGAGAAGTGAAACTGTTCCTTTAAAGTCAAGTGGCAGAAGTGAGTCCTACTAGGCCAGTGGTAACCTAATGGTTAGAAACTTGCCCTTGCGATTGGAAGATTGAGGTTCAAGTTACAGCCCAGGTACCACTGAGGTACCCACAGAAATGTAACACTGGTACATTTTCCTCATTAAATAAATGACTAAGTTCAATATTTTTGTCTCGTATGTTTAATTGAGATCTCTTTATACAATTAGGTCTTGTGTGAAACTGATACGTGATCTTTAAGTCATATTTATGCAAAAATGTATATAAGAAATGCTTTTCTTTGAGTGCACATTTCATTATAAAGCATCTCCTGGTGCCTGCAACCGAACGGCAGCCATGGTGTCGTTTTTGATAATGCTAGTGATCTGCTTAAAAGCAATATGACCATGCCAGAAAAGCAAAAAGACTCTTTCGTTTTAAAAAAAAAGTCAATGATAAAAAGATAAAGGGTAAAACGATGCTGAGATCATGTAAATGAACCATTGACCTATAAATGGAAGGATGGCATTATTTGGCTCATATCGAACCTGCTCCACTGGTGTGGGGTTGGTATACCTATTCGCACAGTAAGATATTTGGGTCTTCTGGAATTTTCCAACAAATGTACCCTTTTCCTGGTAGGGCACTTTGGGTTGGGCTCAAGGCCAGACTCTGCCCCACCATGCGTGTCCATATACTGAGTGGAGTGACTCGAATGCCACACCAACAGTGCCGACCACCTGTCCACACACAGATATAGCAGACGAGCTGTGAAGTCTCGGAGCTCAGAACTCAGAAAAAAGTTCCTTCTTGCTGCTCGGAATCTGCCAGTGAGAGAGAGAGAGAGAGAGAGAGAGAGAGACTACAGTAATGAAATAAAGCAGCATAATCATTTTTCTGTGTTTGGAAATGAATGCTTAGTATAAATCCTCTTGATAGTTCATTTTGTTCTGTTTGTTGATATTTAATGGCCATATAAATGGTACCAATTCATACAGACACAATCTGAGCAAAGTTTAGAACCACTGTGCTATACACAACTCAGCCATAACATTAACACCACCTGCCTAATACTGAGTGTCCCCCTCCTGTTGCTGACACAGCTCTGACTGTTGTGCACTGTGTGTTCTGACCCCTTTCCATCAGCATCAGCATTCACTTCTTAAACCACAGTAGCTCTTCTCTGGGATCAGACCAGACAGGCTAGTCTTCACTCCCCACCTTCATCAGTGAACCTCGGGTGCCCATGACCCTGTCGTTTCAGGTAACTTTTGGTAGGTACTAACTACTGCACACCTGGAACACACCACAACACCTGGAGATGCTCTGATGTTTACCCATCACAATAAGACTCTTGTCAAAGTGGCTCCGATCTTCACGTTTACCCATTTCTCCTGCTACCAGCACATCAACTTCAAAAACTGACTGTTCACATGGTGCATACCATATCCCACTCCCATTTATGAAGGTCAACAGACTTTTGTCTCATTTCATTTGTGTGTTCTCTAATCTTCCCCATATTGAGGAATGATGAAGGAAATTTGACCTCTAACAGTTCCTGAAGTAAGCTTCAGCTACACTTGATAAAAACCTCATATTGTAGCCAATAAATGTGACACGAGACATGACGTTTTTTTCAAAAATCCAGGGAACACAGGGAGAGCTTGCAAACTCCGCACAGAAAGGCACCTGTGGCCAACCCGGGGATCGAACCCAGGACCTTCTCACTGTGAGGCGACAGTGCTAACCACTGCACCAACTTAAAACTAAAGTGAAGTGAAAGTTTGTCATTGTGAACACACTCAAGCACCAAAACAAAATGTGACCTCTGCATTTAACCCATCACACATGCACATGTGAATCAGTGGGCAGCTATCAACAGCACCCGGGGAGCAGTGAAGTAGGATGGTACCTTGTTCAAGGGTACCTCAGTGGTGCCCGGGCTGAAACTTGAACTTGCGACCTTTAGGTCCCAAGGGCAACGTCCTAACCACTAGGCCTCCACTGCCCATGCTAACCTTCCATACAACAAAAGTTCATATTATATCTGGGCCTTTTCTGAATATTTGGGAGTCCTAAGCAACACTCTTTCGGAGCTTGAAGGCCTCCATCCAACCCATAATATTACTGTAACACACACACACACACACACACACACATATATATATATATATATATATAGAGAGAGAGAGAGTGAGAGAGAGAGAGAGAGAGTGAGAGAGAGAGAGAGAGAGAGAAAGAGAAAGATGAGACGTCATATGGACGGCTCATTTCCTCCCGCTCTCCCTCGTGTAAATGTTGTGACCTTAAAGCTTCACGGCGCAAATATCATCGTAAAACGGTCGAGCAAGTATCACTTTAATCGAGCTCTAATTTAAAAGGTCATCTCAGCTTTACGATGTGGGCACTGTGCCCTGCTGCTCGTCGTCCTCCGTGGTGACCGTCCCTGCTGACGGGGCGGGATGGGCACAGACAGGATGTTGACGGAGTTGATTGAGATTGCGCGTGCACAGCGAGCCGAACAAACAGGAAGAGTAATCTGTCCCGCCAGCGCACTGAAACAAACGGGTCAATAGCAGCATAAGTAATGAGGCTGACCGTGTGCACATTATTCACACAAACGAAGACCGAACAGGCTGCTCACGAAAGCCTGTACAAAGTGCGCGAAACCTGCTCCTTCTTTTTTTTCCCTGCCGTTACATTTCAATTACCTAAGAAACGCATACCTTCCAGGCCTTTGGTAATGTGTAGCTGTACATTTTGCAACTCTGTGCTTATTCAGATCCCTTCCTGGGTAATGAATTGTTTTACATAAATAATAATTTACAGTTTTTGTTCCAAACTGTTACTGAAGACTAATTTCACTGTTTTTTTTTTTTTTTAAATATCTGGATGTTTTAATTGGTAAGGCCTAGTCCAGACAAGTGTTTACATCCATTCATTTTCTAACTCGCTTCTTCTGTTTCCGGGTCATGGGGAAGCTGGAGCCAATCCCAGCTGACTGCGGGCCTAAAGAGTACACCACGTTACATTTGCATGTAATTCTGTGTGTTCACCTGTGGGGGCAGTAATCAGTAATCTTTGTGTAATCTGTGGGTTTTGAGTTTTTTCCTGTACAGTGTCGGTGTAATATGGATGTTTCTTTATTTAGACCTAAATCTTGCCGTTGTTGGGTTAAATATCCACCTGAGACAGCGAAAATATTGTCGCTGCTACTGGGATCACACTCTGACTGCGGAATCATGGGGTGGATACGGTCCTCCAGAGCGCTAATCTAGGGTGACTATACGTCCTCTTTTACCCGGACATGTCCTCTTTTTAAGACTAAAAAAAATGAGCCCGGCTGGGATTTTAGCCTCAAACATTCTTACATTAGATTCACGTTGTATTTCCGGAGGCGTTTTCCAAACCAGTCACTTTGCTTCTTCCCCTAGTCATTTTCTTACAGCCTTACTGCACAAACCGAGCGGAAGCGAGTAGGGGGAGGAGCGAAGTGATCATTTTGAAACGTTAGTCCATCTCCACCCCTGCAGGACTACGTCTGTGAATATTCTAATTCACTCTTATTTTGTCTCTATTGCTTTTTTCTGTGCTGCAGGCATCAAATTCAAAATTTAAAACCAGAACAGGAGGACTAAAAGTCTTGTGAAATTGCTGACTTTTATCTTATTTTATTCTGTGGCCTTTTGAAGAAATATTTTGAGGTAGGCGAAAATGTTTTCAGCTGGCAAATGTCCTCTTTTTTACCAGCTTAAATCTGGTCACCCTAACGTAGGGGAGCAGTGCATGGGAATGGTACCTTGCTCACTCAGTGGTGCTTGTACCAGTCTGGGATTTGAGGCGATTCCCCAACTCCCTAACCGTTGCGCCACCACTGCCCCAAGTGAACAGCTGTTTGTCTTTCTTTAGGTCCAGTCCACACAAGTGAGCTCTCAGCTTCTTGACGTGTAAGCTGTGTTTGTAGCGGTGCTTGATTGACTTTATTATGACGTCACATTCACTTTAATACCATTACATTAATAAACGTCAGAAGTAAAAAACAACACATACACTACTTGCTAGTGCAGATTCCAACCGCTTCGCCCTGTTTACTTGCCTAGTAAGTGCTGTCCAGTTGTCCAGTCTCTGATTATCTCTAAGCTGGACTACTGCAACTCTCTACTAGCTGGACATTCACTAAAGGCAACTAAACCACTTCAGCTAATCCAGAATGCAGCTGCAAGACTTGTCTACAACATCCCTAAAGTCTCGCATACCACACCTCTCCTTCGGAACCTACACTGGCTCCCTGTGGCCGTTTGCATGAGGTACAAAACAATAACGCTTGCCTTCAAAGCCAAGAATGGAGCTGCACCTCCTTACCTATCAGCAAAGATCAAGCAATGTGTCACTTCCAGCCTCCAATGCTCAAATGAAGAGGAAGACATGCATCAAAACTCTTTGCAGTCCTGGCTCCCCAGTTGTGGAACGAACTTCCTCTTGACATCAGAACTACTGTCGTCATATGACAACTCAAAACTCACTTCTTCGAGGAGCATCTAGGAGACTAACTTGCCTCATATTTATGGTTTATGGTTTTCTCTGTTTTCTGGGTTTGCAGGGTTGGCAAGTTTTGTTATAGTGTGTAACTTAGCGAGTAGTGTCTCAGTAGAATGACAGCTGTTGATGGGTTTAGCTTTACAGATAGAAGAACAGATGTGAACGTTTTTTCTGTTTCCAGCTTTTCCTTAACGCGCGCATGGTTTTAACATCTAGAGTTAGTTACATCAAAACTAGCTAAAACTATCTGTGATTAAAAGTGATATCAGTAGTTGATGGTGACTATACATGTGATATGACCTGTGGTAATGAATGTGTAGTTTGTCTGAATTTAGAGCATGTTTGCTGTTTTATGGGTGCTTCTTCTCTGGGATGTGGAAGCATCCAGAAAAATAAAGTCAATTCACTTGTAGTAACCCTGTTTGACCAGCAGAGCCATCCATCCATTTATTTATTTTCCAACCGCTTCTTCCATTTCCAGGTCACAGGGAAGCTGGAGCCAATCCCAGCTGACTGTGGGCCTAAGGTGGGGTTCACCCAGGACAGGAGGCCAACCCATCGCAG
>JBBPDA010082544.1:0-10000 GCA_037974385.1 Arnoldichthys spilopterus
GATCCGATACCTGGGCTTTGGGTTTGGGCCGATACTGAGCACCAATTCGATACCTGGGCTTTGGGTTTGGGCCGATACTGAGCACCGATCCGAAATTTCTGGCAAGGCTGGGTGATCGAGCGAGGCCTTTCCCTGTTCAAACACACCTAAACCTGCTGATTAACGGCGAGTTCCACTGATGTTGCAAGATTTCTGCACAGTTTGCACTATTCACTTGTCTGTAAACAGAGTCGTTCATAGCGGTTTGGTGTGAAATGCATTCTGGGGGAAAAAAATACAGTCTCAGCATTGTGTTGCGGTAGTTTTGAGATGATTTAGTTTTGAACTCCCTTCATGGCAGAGGGGTATATGCAGCCGTCCACCTGTTACAGCATTTTTGCCACATTATAGCCAGTGGGCGGCGGCGGAGGCCTTGTGATTAGGACCTTGCGCTTGTGAACGAAAGGTGGCGGGTTCAAGTCCCGACCGCTCAGGTGCCCCTGAGGTTCCCTTGAGCAAGGTGTCGTCCCAATACACTGCTCCCCCGCCAGTCTCACAACTGCCCACTGCTCCACGTGTGCATGTTTGATGGGTTAAATGCAGAGGTCACATTTCATTGTGGTGCACTTTGTGTGATTGAGTGTGTTCACAATGACAAATTTGACGATTTCTGTGCTTTCTCCCTCTTTTTTAGGTGAACTCAGAAGAGCATGACAACTCCGACGGGGAGGCCACCGTATGGACCCCCAACATCCCTCAGGAGATTCAGAAAATGATCCCAGCGGGTAAACTGGTGCCCGCCGACAGTGTGACCGTGTGGATCGATCCACTGGATGCCACTCAAGAGTACACAGGTGTGTTCACCTGAATCCGGTAGGAGTCTAGTCATTTGAATGATTGGTGCAGATCTATTAGGCAGGAAGTGAACAGTCAGTTCTTGAAGTTAATGTGCTGGAACCGGGAGCGTAAGGATCCGAGCCACTTTGAGGACTCCTTGTGGTGTTCTATACGACAACAGGTCTCGTGGAGTGTTCCAGGTGTGCAGTAGTGATACAAGGGAGGACGACTGGTGAGTCAGGGTTATGGGCACCCAAGGCTCACTGATGCATGTGGGGAGTGAAGGCCAGACCATCTGGTCCCACAGAAGAGCTACTGTGGTGTAGAAAGTGATGCTGACTCTGATAGAAAGGGGTCAGAACACACAGTGCACCACAGTCAGAGCTGTTCCAAGAGCAGGAGGGACACACTCAGTATTAGGCAGGTGGCGCTAATGTTATGACTAATGGGTGTGTTTTCTACGACATATAAAAATGAGTTAAATTCCCATCATAGGAAAGGCAAACTAGCACAGATTCATTCTACATCACTCCTTTAGTCTGCGAGCAATCTTGGAATGTCTGGTATTTCCAGAATGGCTGTTATTAGCAGAGCACAGTGAAGAAATTTCGCTCAGCACAAGTGCTAGTCTAGCGAACAGGCTAATGGCTCAGTACTGACTTCTCTCTCTCAAATATGAACCAGTATCCTCATGTGTCAGTGAAGCATCTGTTAGCTGGAATCATTTGCCAATAAACATATAGTCAAAGACCAGACCTACACATGTCTGGTTTAGACCAAAGGAAGCTTTTTAAGAGAACCTCATGTTAGCTGTGAAGCATGGTGGTGGAAATGTTATATTTGAGTTTACTTTGCTGACTCTGGAGCTGGGCAGTTTGCAGTCATTGATTCAGCTCTGAATTATGCATCATATCAAAGAGTGCAGGTTTTTTCACATGACCAATTGAAAATACAATACATTTAATAAACAACAGATAGATTTATTTTTAAAAAAATAAAGAGAATTGTGTTTGGGCTTTTGTAGTTCTGCTCTATGCTGTTTTAAAATATTCAGTATGCCTACTTGTGGTTGCATACAGTGGTGCTTGACGTTTTGCGAACCTTTTAGACGTTTCTATATTTCTGCATAAATATGACCTAAAACGTCATCAGCTTTTCATAAAACATCTAAAAATAGATAAAGAGAACCCAAATAAACACATTTTATTGTATTATAATATTTAATTTAAACCATTTGTTCATTGAGAAAAATGATCCAATATTACATAGTGTCCAAAGGAAATAAAAAGACAAATTAATTTCATAATGATTTTTTTTATTAAAGATTATAAACATTATTAAATTAGATTTAATTTACATTTTTATTTAATTTTAAAAATGACCTCCTGAAATTGCAAAATTGCATTTTATGTCAACTGTGAAAAAGTTAATCTAAAAGATGTACATTTAGTTTGTATTGTTTTTCTTATATTGTTATAAATTACAATTTTATTTTTCAAATTTTATAATATCATTCCATATGCCCTGTGCATATGATGTCACATAAATAAAATCTTTTTCAGCTTAACAAATCTAATATTTGCTGGGTTTCTTAATTTATTTTGGTATATATAATATTGTGTTGGCTGCAAAAACCTTCCGGTTTAAATAACAGAATTTTATCTGAATGAATTGCATTAATTTACCAGGAATTGTATATATTATGCAATTATATATATAATAAGTTGTATATATTTTCTAATCAAAGTTGACAGTTTTATCTGTAGCGCAAATGTGTAGATTTCATGCAGGAAAGAAATTGTGCTCTTGTTCAAATTGCTAAAAAATGATGTAGCAAAAAATTTATGATAAAAATAACTCATCAGTAGATGTGATTTTAGCTGTGGTTGTTTACTGTTTGTAAACTATTCACTGGTTTTATCCACATTTGTCTTTCAGCTCTGTTGTCGAACACACCTGCACACGAGCACACAGACCATGTGGTCCATCAACAGTGTGTGAGTGCCGGGTGTTACCATCAGATGACCACAGTGATTAAAATTCAATAATCCAGCGCCATATGATCCTAAATGACGTCCCTTTGGACAGAAAAGCCATGATGGCCTGTCAGTCACTGACCCCACACTGAGCCCAATGAGAAACTCAATCTAACAGCCATATGCCCAGAGAGAGAGAGAGAGAGAGAGAGAGAGAGAGAGAGAGAGAGAGGGAGGAATGATCATTTCACACCTCCACATATGGACAGTGGGGTATGGGATGGGGCGGGGAGGGTTCTTGAAGAGCCTAAAGGAGCATTTATTTTCACACACTCCCTTTCTGCTCATTCCATTGACTTTTCTCTTCAAGCTTCACCACTCGTCGATGCAGCAGCGTCACTACAACAGATAAACACTGAGACTCTCACAGAAAGAGAAATTTCACAGAGAGAATTGATCACAACAAACAACCAAAACAACATTTTTCTATTTTTTCTGTCTTTTTCTTTTCTCGTTCTCTGCGTCCTCTTACTTCTACTCCTCCTTCTTCACTTTATGTTTCTCTTTTATCTTCTTCTCGTACTTCTCCTCCTCCTCCTCCTATTCCTCTTCCTCATTCTTCTCCTTCTTTTTCTCCTTTATCTTTTCCTCCTCCTCCTCTTCTTCTTTCTTCTCCCTGTTTCCTCTTCATCTTCTTCTTCTGCTCTGCCTCCTCCGCTTCCTCCTCTTCTTTCTGTTTCTCCTTCATGTTCTTCTTCACCCTTCTCCTTATTCTGCTTCTTCTTCTTCTTTCTCTTATCTCCTTCTCCTTCATTGCTTCCTTCTACTTTTCCTTTTTCTTCATCCTTGTTGTAATTGTTTCACTGATTTTGTTTTTCTTTTTTTCCTTTTCTTCTTTTTATACTCATCATCTTTTCATCTTCCTTTGTGTAATCTCCTCTTTCTCTGCTTCATTCTTCTTCATCTTCTTTTTTAATCATCATCGCCATCATCAACACAAAATGAAAAGTGTAAAAAATTAAAAAAATCCTCCCTGAAAAACTACTGCGGTGTTGAAATCAAGCTGTTGTAGCTTCACCCAGAGATTCTGTCACTTTAGAGCATTTTTACAGGATGTGGATCAGTTGCACGCTCCAGTGTTTTGACTGGCAGATGTTTTACATCTGTCTGACGGGTTTAACAATACTTTTTATTATCTGATAATCGTTTAATCACGAAGATGAGATTGATTTGACTCCAATTCGTTTGTTCAATCCATCCTTTCTTTATCCTCCTGCTCTTACAGCAGCAGCAGCTGGCTGAAATCTACACCCCTCTGATTGTGTGACCGAGCTGCCAGAAAGTTCAGATTTCTCCAAAACAATCACTTACACCATCGCTCTGCATGCTGACACACACACACACACACACTGCCGGGAGTCTAGCGTGTGTTGACTTTTGAAGTTGGCGGAGGAGAAAATGGTACAAACCATTGGAAGAAGGACAAGAAAAACTGAAAGAAAAAAACACTTATTTTTGGTTCTTGAGGTTAGGATTAGGATTAGAAAACTGTTATTACAGGTAAACAGTCGTATGTGTGTGTGTGTGTGTGTGTGTGTGTGTGTGAGAGAGTCTGAGTTTGTTGGCTTTTAACAGCTCACACACCATCATTACTGTTTACACACAGTGTTTTTAGTGGTTTTTTAATGTTCACTTGTGTTTTTGCTGCAGAAACGTACTGCTGAGATCAATGTCTGCACACTATTTACATGGCCTCCATATGGAACATATTACTGTTCAAAGATAATATTCATTACAATTATTACAATTTTCACTGTTTAATCTAATTCAGTTATAGCATGGCAACATTTAATGACCAGCTGACCACTACAAATCATTGTGAAAAAAATCCATCCATCCATTTTTCAAACCACTTCTTCCATTTTGGAATATTTTTTATTTAAGAAAATTTTTTTCCCTTTGTAAAGTTATTTTTTTAGACAAACATGGTTTCAACAACATATACATTTTTGCCTTTTACATTAATGCTTTGATCATGACAGAGCTGTTGTGTAGTCTACAATGCTCTTGTCCTCTGATCAGTTATTAATGTGTGTGTTATTATCTATTTGTGGGGACCACTACGTTAACATTCTGTGTTAACGTTACTAACTTAACTTAACAGAGGGCACAGCTGATTATGTTGGTTTTGTGTGTGTGTGTGTGTTGATCTGCTGAACCCTACCCAAGAAAAAAACACCATGTAGTGCTTCCACAGAAATGTGCATAATTATTGTGTAAAATTTAAATTACAGGCTGTAATTAAGGAAAACCGGGCTCCATATGGCAGAGTGACTTCATTTTCACAGTTTTAGAATCAAACTCGTCTGTCCAGACACACGCAGCACTGTTTCTATTCTTGTCAGGTCTGTGTGATGTTCACAGGGCTGAACTTGAGAGTGTGACTGAACCCCCGGAATCTCTCTGCACAGTGTGATTAACTTTAGTGTGAGTTTGGTTAAGGTGCACTGGTAAAGTGTTTATTTGCCCTCTGGCTGGATGGTGAAAGGACTTGAGAATTTGTTCATAAGCGGCATTTCTACTAAAGGTGAAATCTACTGACCTACAGCTCACAAACTTCAATCCTTCTCCATATCCCCTCCCCCTCTCTTCTCCCCTACAGTCTCACAGGCCTGCTCTCCATCATCCCTCTCTCTAACTGTGAAGAGTATTAATAAACAACAGGGGGAGAGAAGGAGAAGGAGAAGAAAATGATGGTGATGCAGAAAAAGATGCCTAAGAAAATCAGGTTGTGTTGAGCTCACTCCTTTCTTTTTTCAGAGACAGTCACTGAAAAGCAGAGCACAAAAGATAGAGACAAGGAAGAAAGGAAGAGGAAGAAGAAACTGAAGGAAAAGCCAAAGATGAAGACAAAACAATCAAAAAGTTAACAAAACAATGGAGAAGAATTAGAAGAGGAGCCAGAAAAAGAAAGAATATGGAGAAGAAAGAGATTAAGAAGAAAGAGATGAAGATGGAGTAGTAGTAAAAGGAGGAGGAGGAGGAGAAGGAGAAGAGGAAGAAGGTGGAGAAGAAGAAGGAAAAGAGAAAGGAGAAGAGGAAGAAGGTGGAGAAGAAGAAGGAAAAGAGAAAGGACAAGAGGAAGATGGTGGCGAAGAAGGAGATAAAAAAGGAGTAGAAGGAGAAGAAGAAAGAGGTGGAGAAGGAGATGATGATGATGATGATTAAGAGGGAGATAAGGAAGAAGAAGGAGATGAAGAAAAAAAAGATGGAGATAAAGATTGAGTAGAAGAAGAAGAAGAAGTAGTAGAAGAAGAAGAAGATGAAGAAGACTGAGAAGAAAGAGATTAAGATGAAGTAGAAGAAGTAGAAGATGGAGAAGGTGGAGAAGAAAAAGGAAAAGAAGTAGAAGAAGAAGATGAAGAAAAAGATGGAGATAAAGATGGAGCAGAAAAAGAAGAAGAATATTGAGAAGATGGAGATGAAGATGGAGATGAAGATGAAGTAGAAGATGGAGAAGGAGGAGAGGAAAAATGAAAAGAAGAAAAAGGAGAAGAAGGAGATGAAAAAAGAAGGAGCAGGAGATGATGATGATGATTATGATGATGAAGAGGGAGGAGGAGAGTATGTTCTCTGTGGTCACGCTTTAGGCACCTGGAGCCAATCCCTCTTTCCCTGAGGAAGTCTGTGAGATCTGCCCTGACTTTCCCTCCAACTTTTCCTGCTTGATTGTGAAAGACTGCATTTAAAAACGAACCCTGAAGCTCCGTTAGCGTAACCTCACTGTTCATGACTGCGGCGACTGTTGCAAAACTACAGAGTGTGGTTTTACAGAGAGGAGTGGAAAAACCATCAGAGTCTGGGAGTGTGGAGCAACTGTGAAATTACTCACAAGATCCAAACCATTTGCTGGTGTGGAATAAAGCGAAGCTCCACAGTTCAGCCTCCACAAAACACACATTCCACGTTTCAGTGATCCAGACCATTTCAGAACGGGCTCCCGGACAATGAAAACATGGCATCAGCAGCTTCACAGTTTCCACAGAAATCAGAGAATTACAGTCACTCCCTGGTGAGTTTGCTTCCAGGAGATGAACTTTCACTCACTTTAGCAGAAACACCTACCTCCTACTTCCACTGAATGGCCACTTTATTGGAAACACCTACCTTGTGCATCCACTCACTGGCCACTTTATTGGAAACATCTAGCTCTTGCGTCCACCCACTGGCCACTTTATTGGAAACATCTACCTCTTGTGTCCACCCACTGGCCACTTTATTGGAAACATTAACTTTGTGCATCTACTCATTGGCCACTTGACTGTGAGCCAAGCTGAGAGTGGTCCACCACCCAAAAACCTACAACCACAAATGGTCCTAGGGTCAGCAGCTGAGCACCGATGAGGGGCTGGAGGATGGCTGACACACACACACAGTCCCTTGGCAGATGGGCTGCAGTGTGCAACAAGGTAAGGGTTTTTAATTCAGAGACCAGCCTCTCGGGACAGGATATTACATGTGTCTGATGGCCAGTGAGTCACTTGGTTATTCCAGCACATGATTAACGCGGGTTCTAGATTCCGCCCTTTCAGAGGCTGTAAAATCACGCTCAACACCCTCTGAGTTTAAACAGCTTCCCATAAAAGTGTTTTTAGCCTCCCCCAAACCAAACTTCCCACTGTTCCCTCGGAAACCGCTGGAATAACTTTGCCTGTTATTAATCTTTCTTCTCATACGTGAAGCGATAGATTGTGGTGAGGCAGTAATGGGATCCAGAGTGTTTGGAGGCACTGTGGTGAGGATCATTAGTAGATCATGCAGAGCACTGACATCATGTGGACGATGCGGTGGCGTTATGGGCAGAGTGTGTGTGAGTGTGTGAGTGCTGGTGAGTGTGTGACTGCCCTGTGATTCACTGGGACTGAGTAAACATTCAAACCGCATCAGACGGACTGTACAGAACAATCTGGAACTGATACAATCAGAGAGAGAGAGAGAGAGAGAGAGAGAGAGAGACACTAGCATATGATAAACAGATTTAAATGCTTTAGTCGTGATGCAGCTTAAGACTGATAAACTGGGCTGAGTTGAGAGAGAGAGAGACAATGAAAGTATACGTCCCTGGGTTTGTGAAAAATACTATTAATTTTATTATTAGTAGTATTATACAATGTAAAATCTGTACAAATTATGTAATTAACATAATGATAAACTAATAACTAAATAAATGAACAATTTAAACCAAACTGAATACTTACAAAAAACACCCACAGTGACTTATTGGAGGATTGCAGGCCCTGGCACCACTGAGGTTCCCTTGAGTAAGGTGCCCTCCTGCTACACTGCTCCCCGGGTGCTGTTGATAGCTGCCCACTGTGTGGATGGGTTAAATGCAGTGTGGTGCACTTTGTGTAATAGGGTGTGCTCAATGTATATGTATATGGTTGCTGTCAGACCAAAATCTTGTATATCCATTTTTGTCATTTTTTTGTTTTTTTTTTAGACATTTACATTGTGTCAAAATTTCATGATGAATGGAACCAAAGAAATGGTTCTAAATTACTGTTAAAAAGTGCATTTTACATTCTCCTTGGTTATAAGTTAAGAAGGTTTTGTTGTCTTGTCAAGTTGCCATTTTGGATATACAAGGTTTTTGTCTGACAGCAATGATTTTACGCAAGGGACCCACCCCTCCCCCAGTGACAAATCCAGTGTCTTGCTGAACCCACAACCCTGACCTTGCCATTATTGTAGGCATCAGTAAGTATCCGACACAAAACCCACAAAACATCTTATTCCCAACTCCCAGGGACGCCAGGACTGGCTCTGATTGATGCAACTTGTAGCATCCAGTTCTGCGTCAGTTTGTACCCACCTTTTAAAAACAATTGCTTTGGACTCTTTGAAGATCTGTTAAGGGACTTCTTTCAACAATAGTGGCCAGTAATGTCACTTCAAGTTCTATCACACCCGTGTAGAAGTTTTAGTGGAAAAAAGTCAACGTACGAACACCTCAACACCTCTATTTCTTCATCACTGAGCTTTAATTTTCCACATTTTCTCGAGCATGTTGACCACGTTTATTTCACTGCACCTTTAAAACCCTGCGACCTATCAGCAGCTAGAGTGTGGGGCCTAGCACAGTTAAGCAGTAGTTTTAGTAAATTTGGCATCAAGTTCAGGGGCATTGTGAGTGCACACTGGGGACCTGAGTCTGCACTCATTCATACATCTGACCCTCAGTATTTCACTATTCTTTACTCAGGGTTTGGCAATGCAAAATGTAGCATCACATGACGATAAAATGGCTCAAACCATGAACTAACTGAAAGGGGGGGAGGGGTTGTAGAAGAGAGGACGGGGGGGGGGGGTGGAGAGGGGGAGCAAATGTTTTCCTAAGAGGAATAACACTGGTTGAATCCAAACCACTGTGTTGTTTTTCCCTGGATTTCTCTTCTCTGTCTCGCTCTTTCTCTGTCTCTTTCTCTCTCTCTCTCCCTCTCTCTCTCTCTTAAAACTTAATCCTGTCTATATTGGCAGATGTGAAAAAGTGGAGGAGGGATGGATGGATCTCTTGTTTCATTTTCATCCCTCCCCCTCTCTCTCCCTCTCTCTCTCTGATCTCCGTCTCTCCCCCGCTGTTTCCACTCAGCACGGCACATCATCTGCATGTCCAATGCGATCCAGACTCTGTGTGTGTGTGTGTGTGTGTGTGTGTGTGTGTGTGTGTGTGTGTGTGTGTGTGCTGAACTTGGTCAAATGGAGACAAATTACACACAAAACCTTCCTACCGCCCCCAATCTCCACATTCCTTCTCCTCCACCTCTTCTTTAGCTCCTGCTGCAGCACAGACACTGTGCAACATCTACTATGAGACACGGTGACTCTGCTCTATAGTCTTGTACTTATACTGTTCACTGTTCACACCCCTCACTACCCACATCCTCCACTTCTCTAGAGCGACAGTCTGGGGTCAAACAGTAACATTCAGCCTCAGAAACGACGTCATATAATCGTACCTACGGCATCACACTGAAGGTGATGTCAGTAACCAACACCACATTCTACCCTGCGATCATTTAAGAGGTCAGTCGGCATATGGTGCATTGGGCAGTGGTGGCCCAGTGGTTAAGGGACCTTAGGGGCCTTTGGGACCTGAAGATCGCAGGTGTGAGTCCCGACCCAGGCACTACTGAGGTACCCTTGAG
>JBBPDA010082555.1:0-12172 GCA_037974385.1 Arnoldichthys spilopterus
ATATTATGTCTATTATATACTCTATATAGAAGTATGTATGTATAAATGCCTATATACAGTATATTGTTTAAATTGCATACAGTCTGTATATTGTACTGTACAATATATGTGTTTTATATTGTGTTTTGTACATTGTAGTATGCATCATATATTGTCCATTGTGTCTTGTACTGAATCATATAGTACTGTCTCCTGTGCATTGTCCATGCAACTGGCCTTGATTATTTGTTAGTTATCCTCCACACCTTAAGTGCTATGTTCAGGTAGTTTGACCTCCAGATATGGACACCTACAGAGCAAAGTTCTTGGCTGTCACTACTTTTCTAAAAACATCCTGTGTTCACTGAAGCACCCTGATGACTTGACCTGAGTAATCTTTGAGGCAGCCTCTTCCTGTGTACTGAGTTCCTCTGTGGTAAACCTTGACTGGGGCATATAAACTTGTGCTGTTCCTCATCCAACTGAAGCACTTGGCTGTTTTTTGAATGGGAAAGGGAATGGGAATGGAGTGGGACAGAACTTAAATAGCATGATGTGATGTGACAAATTTGTTGTTTTTTTTGTCCTGTATTCTCCATCCCTGAGCTTTCCTTTCCCGGCACATCTTTGTTCAGTCTCACTCCTCCTTCCATCTTGTGCTTTTTACTTAATCTTAGAGAATCCATGCAGAAAAAACATCAAACCAGTGACTCTGTTTCTTTGTTCGTTCACAGTGCACTGCTTCTGCACAGTTTTGTTCATGCTTTTATAATGACTTGATCGAGAGAAAATCCTGGCTTCAGGGCTCATCTTCACCCCACCATGAAGCAGCCAGAGCCATTAGAGCTGCAGCTGCTGGACGCAGAACCTGATAGCGCTGGCTCGCACAGTAATTCATCTCTGAATGATACCATTTTGAATGAGAGTCGAGGCTTGACTCAAAAGGCATTTTCTAGAAGGTGTGCTTCCCTTGATGCCCTCCCCAATATTTCCCATCCACCCACCCCCACCCCTTTGCAAAGGGAAGGAGAGAGCTGTTGAGAGCCAGGAAAGGATTAACAGCACCAAGCCAGCCAAGTTTTAATGTAGGTGTTGTACCAGCTCTTTTTGATTCGCAGTTGGCTGGAATTTTGCTTCGCTTACACCTCTAACTTTGCCATGGCAGATGGAACCCAAATTAGGATAGTGCGGCAACCACTGAAGACTGCCATTGTTGGTATAAAGTAAAACAAATCAGTAAAACGGTGTTATGATTGTTTAACAAGGGCCATTCTCCTCTAAGGTTCTTTCCATGAATGTTGGATCTCAAATAAAAGAGCTCATCTATCATCTTCAGACATGAACTGAGCATGAAAACTCAATGACGGTTTTAATTTCATCAGGTTCATGCACTTTGTTGTACATTATACATTACTGTATGCAACCCCCCCCCCCCCCCCCACCACCCCCAAAGTCGGGGTGGGATGGGGTACTTTTTCACTCGGCCACCAGGTGTCAGGCTTTCCATACTCTTTGAGATGGGAATGCAGACCCTCCACCCAAAGATGATTTATTAAACTTGTCAACAACGCAGTGTTGCTGGGCTGTTACCAACACTGCCTGATTAGTGGGCACCAACTTTTCCAAGCTCTTTTGAAACATTTCTTTAGTTTTTTCTGTGCATTCAAGTACAGGCGTAAACATAATTACAAAAAAAATTATACATGCAAAAGCTATTTTCCACATCATTTGGGCACAATTAGGAATGGAATTGGAATATGTTCTCCAACAGTTGGGGGGTTTTCTCTTCCATTCTCACGCTGTTATGCTGGAAATGGCTTTTACGCAGGGAGATTGATGTCTTTCAGTCATAAAAACCACCTCTCATCTATAAAGGTTGAAGACTGTTTCTCTCCATCCTGCAATTGTTCTCTTTTTGCCCATCATTAGTGGGTTTAGCTGGACCCAGGGCTGGCATTTACAGTGGTTAAAGGTTACAGAAAAACATGAGAGCAAAGACGCAAAGATTTTGATTGACACCTGTGGCCAATTAGCTGCCGTTGCCAAGGCCTCCAGCAGAACACAGGGGAGCGAGGCAAGATTGTCTGCCAAATTAAAGCTGCATTTCTGATGGGTCAACTGAGAGGTGGCAGAGTAAGAAAAAAGGTTTTATCATCTGTCTGTACTGTATTATCATCTTTGCTCACACAAAGAATCTGTTATTCCAAGTTGGAATCTTTCTGAGGTGTTATTTTTCATCCCATATTTAAACAATGATAATGTATATCATCACTATCCGGAGAAAAACATGTATCTCCATCACTGTGTTTCTACATCAACACAGCAGCTGGCCTTTACATTTCATGATAAAAAAAACAAATGGAAGTGCTCTAAAGTCATTAGTTCGGAATTGCTCTTACATTAGAAAGAAGTAAAGAAGGACAAAAGAAAAACAAAAGAAAGACAATAACTTGACTGTTTTTAAATGGAATTTTAAAAAAGCAGAGGGTGGTTAAGACATATACTAATATTAGGCCTATTGGCCTATTAATACACCCTCAGTGTTCTTGTTATACCAAGTCATCTTACTCACTACAAGCCTGTGAGGGAGAATAATCACACAGTATTTTAGATTGTGCAGAACAACATATTTGAGCAGCATAAGTAACGTGTTCTCTTATTAGGTTAAGCAGCCACCCACATATCCATCTAATGCTGGGTTCAGCTCCTCGAGCAGCCTGCATTTCATAGCCACCTGCTGTTACCCGATTTAAAACCTGATTTGATGACTGCATGTGTAGTATCTAACTGGGGATGTGCAGAGGATCAGTCCATTGTTACCGATACCCGATTAAGCTGTTTGAGCCAGTATCAGACCGGTATCCGATATTATTTTCCGCTATTGTTTCATGTCGCTCTTTTATGGGATATTGTACTACATGGTTTCCAGTTCAGTGAATGACAGGTACTCATACAACAGAAGCTCCTATATATTCGTATGTAGTAATCTTTAAAAATGTTTCATGATAAAAAATTAATGAATTATTCAAATTTCCAGCACATTTAGCATTATTCATTAATGCATCATACAGTGTCTTTCAAGCTATAATATCTTGAAACACCTCATTTGGGAATTGTATAAATGTTTGGAAGATTCTTAATAAATATTTTATTAAATGTGGTACTAATGGGATAATTAATTATATTTATCCAGTAAAGAGTTTCATTGTGCAGTGTTTGAATTAATGTAGATGGATGGAAGCTGTACAGAAACAGCAATCCTGAAACCATTTAAATATTTATTATGATGAAACTAATATAAACATTTGTACGATCTTTCTATAATATTGCTTAAATGCATGCACGTGTTGTCATGGTACATTACATCTGTACTAACATTTTAATACTGAATTATTTGAAGCTGAAAAGATTATTTACTATTATTTTAACTAATTCACAAATTATTTCATTTAACCCCGCCCCCTTCCAAATCAGCGCATGCGCGGTATCCCAGCGACTTATCAGTCGTTCAGCTCTGTCCACAACGGAAATGAGTGGTTTTCTCAACACACCCACTTGACGTTTATGTTGATAATGCAGTTTGTTCGTCAGTGTGTGCGTCTAAATCTGCACGGCTAGTCTAACTACTCCATTTCCCCCAGTTTCAGCTCACCCAAAACATTAGGGCGCTTGTGCGCATGCGCGCTAACCGTGACCGTAAGGAAGTTTCTGTTCGTGCTACCTGATCCGACAGGCATGGTAAGAAAACTTAGAAATTTAGCCCGTTTTTCAACTAAATGATGTATTGCAGTCATCTCTTTAGGGCAATAAAGTTTTATAAAGTTTGCGAAAAGTCACGCTGGGCTGTCCCACGACACTTTAGCCTTGAGGAAAGTGCTTTTCAGGTGTTGTAGCAGCAGCTCGAAACGCTGTCCGCAGGTAAGCACACCCACATCAGTGAAGCTTGGAGTTTGTTAGTCACCACGTGACAATGGAACTTGGATGTTCAAGTGTTTGGTTGAGTGCTCAGCAGTGTTGGGGAGTAGTGAACTGCATGTAACTGAACTAGTAGTTAAACTACATTGTGCAGTAGTTTGCTATTTGTGCTGTATTTTTGCATAGTGATTTAAATTTTAAAAATCCAATTTTTGTGTAAACTATTGAAACTACAAACATGAAAGGAAAGGAATTATGTCATTTTTTATTTTTGCATTGATTCTTTACAGGAAGGGCCTTTTTAGAGCTTTGAGAGACTGAAAATGTCAAACACGAGATTCTGCTCTTATGTAGAATTATTTGTGTGTCTAAATCAAAGTTGAAGATTGTTGTTGTGTGTGAGTGTGAGAGAGTGCTGAGTGACAACTAAAGTTTTGTAACCTGCTTTTTTCAGTAAACTCAATCTTAGTGGCATTTTGATGACATGACCTTTCAGTATATAATACTTTGTTATAATTTTTAATCACATGCATTTTTTTTAGCAAGTAGTCTGAACTACTTGTTCAAAGTAGCTTTAGTTGCCAGACTACATTTCTTCCTAGGGTTCCTTTGCTGTAGTTAAGCTTCTTTCATTATGGTGGAGTTGGCAGCTTCCCCATCACTGGTTTCATTCTTTTACATTCAGCTGTATGCAGAAGCTCACGATATTCACTTCGTGGAAATAGATGCTAATAATTCCTCGTTGCCTTTACAGCCCTGCTGTCAGTACTGCAAAGAAGTAAATGTCTCCTTTTTCATGTCAAACCAAGTACAACTGTGCTGCAGTCTGTTTCCTCCTAGACTAGTGAATGTATAGACTGGCTTTTGCATTATTGGTCAAGTGGGCCCAAATTATCCAACAAGAGGTCAAAGGTCAATTTTATTCATAAAGCACATTGAACCAAAGTGCTGTACAATTAAAACAAACAGTACAGATAACAATAAATAAAGTTACTTAAATTCTCCTGAGGTACTTTTATTTCAAACTTTTCCTTTTTTTCTTTTTTTATCCCCTTTTTATCCCCAATTTTCTTTTTTGATGTTCTCCCTGAATTTGGTCATGTTCAATTCAACCCACATGTCTGGTCAGCGAGGCCAATTGTGCCCTTTTGGACCACCAGCAAGTTTCATGAAAAGACTCCTACAGTGCATTTGCAGTGGGGCTGTGTCATCATCCATGATATACAGACACTATTCCTTCCCATTAGAAGAATTTGTCATATCACAATACTGACAATATCACTAATGATGTGATCATGTTGGGCAGTGGTGGCCAAGGTACCATCTTGCTTCACTGCTTCTGAGGCTCTGTTAATAGCTGCCTGCTGCTCCACGTGAGCATGTGTGATGGGTTAAATGCAGAGGTCACATTTCGTTGAGGTGCTTGAGTGTGTTCACAATGACAAATAGTTGTGTTCACTTTCTGACTGTATTTACACAATTAGATCATTATTTACACATTTAAAGAAGAAACGTGTTACAGAATTTCTTTTTTTTTCCAGGGGTTAGACTATGAAACCTGCGAGTGTTGGTGTTTGAATCCCCACTGGATTTTTAATTTGTGAATAAAACTACTGTTCTGTTTTGTATTGTCCTGAACCGATATAGTTTAGTACAGAGATTTATTAATCTGGACCTTGAATCTAGTTTCTGCTCCTGGATTTTGTAATCACCAGCAGATATGACTCTGGGTGGTCAGTCAATTACATCAACAGCTCAGTTCACTACTGGTGATTCCAAAATCCAGGAGCTGATTTTTGGATACAAGATCCAGTATTGAAGACCTCTGGTTTAGTATTTGATGGTCAAGATTACGTTTTACTGATTTGGATAAAAGTGTTTGCATTGCTCTTAGGGCTGTGTGGCCAAAAAAGAGAACGCTGAATGGCTTTTTATATCCGCCCCCTACTTTAGTCACTTCATTGTGGTCCATAACAACACAAATGGCCATGTTCTGTTTTCACAGCAAAACCAAATGCAGGACATGGAAGGGGAGGGCTGGTACATACATATTGCGCTAACAACTAACTGAGGACCATGGTGCCAGTATTTTTGTTGTCCTGTATACACATTATTAAACAACCATGTTCATATTTTATTTGTTACTAGGCTTTCAGTCTTTGCAGTCAGTAGATTTTTTACTTGGGAAGACAGTGTTATCTCACTGAAGCAGAAGATTTAGTGCTAAAATTAGCTCCTTTCACTCCCATCTATTTACATTCTGTGACTTCACCTTTTCCATATGCATAATCATTACTGAATAATTGAAAATACACTACCATTCAAAAGTTTGAAATCCCATTATTATAAAACCAATTTTGTTGCAAATGCACATATAGAATAAATCTGTTGTCATGCTAATACTTTGCAGCTTCATAGATGTGTATGATCTGAATGATGCACTAATTTTAGAAAGTAGAGAAAAAGAGAATGGAGAGATATTCGATCCAGAATGATGGACAGAGCTGTAGAAGACTAAGAAAGCAGAAGAATAAAGGTTGAACAAAATGAACATCCGCTCCAGAATGCCTTGTATTTGAAACACTTGAGGCAAATAACAGAAGGAATAATTACTGTAGATAAAAACAGAATATTATTATATAATAACGCATTGTTGTTCGCAAATTCACTATGGTGATGGGTATTTATAATTATTTAATAAATATCAGCACTGAATATGATGATAATTGAACTTTTGTTTTAATGAACAGTAGTGTATGCGTCATATGTCGTCTTAGCTCTCCTGTTCTCTTTTTCCAACATACGCACAGGTTTATGAAGCTGCGAAGGCTGAAATAAACACTACATCTTTTCTCCATTTAGATTTTTTTTAAATGACAACTTCCTGACAATTGTTCAGGTATAATCAGCCTTTGGTGCTGACCACACTGACAAGTAAATCATTTTTCTCATTGCAGAATGTACCTTCTGATCGAGTGTAGCATAAAAATTACCCACTATTTTAATCATGATCTCAGCAAACGATCTGGAGCAGTTGGCAGAAATAGGTGAGTGTGTATGTCCTCTAATTCCTCAGCTCTGTCATTAAAATGTCTTTTATGGTTAATGAAGTAATTTAAGATTTTTTTTAAAAGGCCAAATGATTGAAAAAAAAAATCGACAATGAATAGCCTTTCTAAATTCGCAGGACACTTTACTGGGAAACATTTAACAAGTCTTTAAAAAGACTTGCATAGTGTTGCTGCCAGAGAAAATCCTTGTATTTCCAAATGGCAAATTTACAGGATAAGTAAAAAACCTTCACAGCTTCTAACGGAAGTTAAGGTAAAAAGACGTTACTCCAGTATTATGTTGGACTGTTTATCCTGGTTTAATGATGTTAATGCGGTGTAAAGGTCAACTGGAGATTTTTAATTACATGAAAAAGGAGAAACTGCACAAATGGAGATAGGAGGTTTTGCTCCAACAGTGACAGTAGGCATATCAAAGCATATAAATATGTAGATTATGCCCATTTTCTTAGTTTTTTAATGCATGCTTGATTTCTTTATTATTATGACAGCCCTAATTTATTTAATGAATTAATTGATTTATTGATTATTTAGAAAATGTATCTTATTAGCTTCTTAAAAATGCAGTAGAAATATTCCTTATTCCATTATGGTTGTGCTACTTGAACTGCTTGCCTGTTTGCTTCAGAATCTAAGCTCCAGAGCTGTATGTGTGTATTGTATTCAAAGTGAACGAAAATGCCCCCTTTTCCCCAAAATGACCATGATGTGTACTATCGGTGTGCTTGCTCGTGACTCAACTATGACCTCACTAATCTGTCTGGAAAGGATTAGCAAAGCAAGAAGCCTGCAGCAGGCCCCATTCCTGCCTGAGTCAGCTGTTGAACTGGTGCTAAGGGAGGAAGTTAGACCACATGAAGGATCAAACTGAAAGCAGGCCCTTTTCTTCTAAACCACACACTGCATTGTACATGCAGCTCCATGCCCAGCTATTTTTAGATAACCTGCTCTTGTGAGAAGGACAGGTCACTCTAGAGATAAGACTGACCGTCTGCTCATAATTGCGAGTGTGGGGGAGATAACAGTACATTGTTACTTAAACAGACAAGGAGGCAACTACATTCCTTCAGGTTTGAGTCACTATGTCCACCCCTTGAGCCATCAGGATCTCTGAAGAAAACATTCTCTGACCTTTTCAGTGAAATACTGGATCCTGTGACTGAGTGGAAGGCAGCCTAAATGAGTGGAAAATGTCTAAATATATAACATGACTCTTGAGCAAAGCCCAAGTAAATTCCCCGTTTGTTGTCCTTTATTTGAAAAGGGGCTGGTCTAGTAAAACTTCATCTGTCCTTTTCTCAGTTCTGGGACCTCTCATTACATAACAGTTAGAGAAACATGTGAGTTGTTGACCATACTGTCATCTTCTATTTAAACCAGAAGTAGTCTGTCACCAAAGACATGGATAGCTTTTTTTTGTTAAACGCTGGAGCTACGAGGCGAACATTGTTGACAAACACTATTGGCCATATTTTGCACTAGCAGAAAGTGAGACGCAAAGTGGTTTTGCTAGTTTCACCAGCGCATTCCTTATGTTCATGCATGCACATTTTCAAAATTCAAATCATTAAAATAATTTAGCGTTTCCCACTTGTAGGAATGATGCAAGAGCAAGACACAGCTAACATTCATGGGCTTGTCCGAATCCGTTTTGCTATTTTGATGGCAGAAATATCTGACAGTGCTAGCACAAGATGCAAAAGCATTGTCATAATTTTGCTAACTATTCAGAGGTGTGTTATGGGTGTAAAATGCAGTTAACCAATCAGAATAGCAAATCACTTTACCTTTAAAAGGCAGGGGGCTATGAGCTATGGTTGATTGCTGTTATAATGGTGTGTTTACCTGGCAAAGCAGGTCTGTTTTCAGATGAGGAAATGGACCTGCTCGTGTGCAAAATGACAATGTGCGAGCACATCATTTACGGGAGCTGCACTGTTCCACTGGCTTTCGAGTGCCATTAGTGCACTTTGAGCACATGGCTGAGTGTCCTGCATTCACACACTACAAAAACGTGCCGCTTCTATATGATCTAACAATACGCCACTAACTTTTTAATGGCTTAAAATAGCAATGCACAGACAATCCCCCCAGACACACCTCATTTATAAAGTACCAGTCCTATGAGCAGGAAATGCACAAATGAAGTTTGTTATTTTAAAAATGTACATGCATGGCATGAAATAGAGAAATGTGTAGGAATGAAACTAGCAAAATCACTTTGTGTCAAGCTTTCCCCCGGTGCAAAATAGTACCCACAGTGTGAACTGCATATCCTCCGGGAGTAGCTGTGGTTTAGTTTGTCAGAACGTTGATAATGTTGAACAGTTCAATTAGCCCTATTTATATAATTTTTTTATTGCTTAAAGTAAGTCATAATATGTCATAAACCACATTAACAAGTCTGACATTTTAATGAAGAGCTAGAAAAGTTTGAACAAGTTGTTTGTAAAGGAAACCTGTTTATGGAAATGTATCAGATGAATGTTGACTCCTGTGTTTGTCAACATTGACTTTACAGATCCAGTTTTACCTAAAGGAAAAAAAAAGATTTAGACTTTGATTGAGTGCATTTGACATAAGTGGAAAATGTGTAAAGCTGATTTTCCATGACTAAGTTGCAAGCCTTAGGCCACATAAAATAAACAGTAGTCAACTGAGCATTTCCTTTTCCGACCACGTACCACATTTATAGACTTTCCGCCCCACTCTGCCAAGTAAACATTGATGCACCACCCAGATAACAGGCAAGTCTCCGAGACTACTTTAGCAGCATCCACCAGTTTATTTTATAATGGGATAAAATAAATGCGGTTTAGTCCTATCTGGAACTATTTTTTTGTGGAAGAAAAGTCACTTTGAGAACAATAATATAACACAATAGAGCATTAGAAATGTGCTGCTTAGCTTCACTGAAATATTAGGCCTAGTGCTGGAGGAGTAGCCAGAAGTGGTCTTCAGTCTATTTGGTAGATTAGTTTTGGTTAGTTGAATAAGTCGCTGCCCTCAGACTCATTTAAAAAGTGATGTTACTCAATTGATTTGTCGATCTTTTTCCAGAGTGAGTAGCTGGCTCTGTTTTGACAATGCAAAGCGTAAAGCTCAAGGCACAACTGGCATTTATGGGCATGTCCAAATCAATTTTCCTGTATTGTCAGCGGAAAAAAACAGACTTTGAATCAGCACAAGGTGCAAAACGGTTGTCCTAACTCTCTTATTTATTCAGAGATGTGTTTTGGGCTTTACGCTAGTGTAAAATATGGCCCGAGGACCTACAAATATCTCCATCAAAAGATATATCTGATGAAATTCTGGTATTGCAAGATAACCCTGAAAGGCTGAAATATTTTAGAACTGCAAAAGGAAGAAGAGGAGGAGCAGAGGGGCTCAGAAGGGTGCCCTACATCACTGTCCAGTGGCAATGCTTGTTCAGATCTGTCACATCCCTATTATGATGTTGCACGTCATGGCATCGTCCAAGTTACAGGTAAAAACCTTATTTTCGTCCTTTTTTTGGTAATAATCCACTCACTCAACATTAACATATGTGCATACTTATGAGGCATGATAGCTTGTTTTTCTGCATGTCAGCACTCCCATTGGTTTTTGAGAGTCAGGAATTTGTAACATGTACCATTCACAATAAAGGTCAAGTGAAACAGGTTTTTCTGGTTTAGTCAGCCTTGCGGGTCAACTCAGTCACATTCCAAGAGATTCATCTGTGGCGGAGTTTTACAATAGAGGAAAAAGAGGAAACTTGAGATGATAAGATGGAAAAGCTGGAGTTGAGCTTCACTCCTCCTGACCACCAATAGTGAATACTATTGTGCCTTTGACTCACTTGTCCTTAATAAAACTGCTGGGTTTTTTTTATCCAGACTACTGCCTTTGCTCACAAGCCAACAGCTAGCTTCAACTACTGTTTCTGGTTTTCCAAGAATCCTGCTCACAGTACATTTCCTGGCTGCTGCCACTGATTTCTTGCTATATTGTGCTATTATGATTAACACTGGACTGATTTTCAACTTTAGTAATATTTTAAGTGATTGAGAGTATAATTTTAGTGCATTTGATATTTGATATATATATATTTTATGTGATAAATAATGAGTATTATATCCATAACATGCTAACCATTAAATCAGTTTTGTGCATTTTACACATTACGATCTGCCAGGTTGCTTTCCTGCAAATGTGCTTTCTGCCTGGTTTACAGTTACAATACTGCGTTTGGTTCCCTTTGGTGTCATTTTAAGAGAAGTAAATTGAACAAAACAAGCTATGTCATCTTGTAGAACAGAGAAGCAGTACTGGGTACACTAATTCTAAGGAGTCTTGAATATCATGTGATTTCCAATATGTATTTGGAAAACAAAGTGATACTGAATTTTATTAGCATTAAAACATTCCAGTGTTCAAGTTTATGTGCCTTGTCAGCATGATGACTCCTTTGTCTGTGGCCTTTGTTCAAAATGTATATAAAATGAGTTTAGATTATACACCAACATATGTTTTACCTTAAGAAGCAAAGTGTTTTAAACAACATCAAGAGATGTTCAAGAGCTAATTATCATTAGAGCAACTAGCCAGACTTTATGGCAGTAATGACTGGACTGAATGCAAAAGGACTGCTGCAGGAAAAAATAGATATTTTTGTTGAAAAAAATTACTTTTTTTCTGTTATTGTCCTCTGTGATGAGAGAATGGACTAGATACTTTTCCTGCACACCACACTACTAACACTTTTTCCTCCAGACTCTCCTTCATATTGTATCTCTTTGCATTGCCCGGTTTCATTAGAGACTCTGCTCAATTAACTTGAGAAATAGCATTAAGAGAAGTGCAGTTATGGTGTGTTATATCATCTTTAATGTGCCAAAAGAAAACTAGAGTTGATGAACTGTTGATGAAGTCTCATCTTCCCGCATTCATGAAAGACATGGGCTGCATACATATTGCTATTAAATATATCAATGTAATTAAAAAAAAAAAAGATTTAAATTTTTTATGGCACTTAAAAGAAAATTCAATTCCTCTCTCTCGCTCTTGCTCTCTCTCTTTCTCTCTCTCTCTCTCTCGCTCTCTCGCTCTCTCTCTCTCGCTCTCTCTCTCTCTCCCTCTCTTTCTCTTTCTCTCTCTCTCTCTCTCTCTCTCTCTCTCCCTCTCTCTTTCTCTCTCTCTCTCTCTCTCTCTCTCTCTCTCTCTCT
>JBBPDA010082566.1:0-12172 GCA_037974385.1 Arnoldichthys spilopterus
GAAACGATGGGACATTACTGACGCTCTAGATGTTCACGAGGAAACGATGGGACATTACTGACGCTCTAGATGTTCACAAGGAAACGATGTGGCCTTTCACTCAAGGCTGTGGATCATGTTCTGTAAAGACCTCGAACAAGTTCAAATGGGTTTTTTCCTGGAAGTGAGAGAGAGAGAGAGAGTCTTTACCCGAGCTGTCGGATGTTGGTGAGAGACCGGCCCCTTCCCTGACGTCCCTGCAGCTTCCCCTCACTCCTGAAGAAATGCAGCACCTTCCCAAACACACCTCGCTGCCCAACACAAGGGTTGGACTGGGCCTGAACGACCGTCAGCCTGAGAGAGGAAGCGAGTGGTGGATGTGGAGTTTGAATGCAGCACATTTGAAAAGGTTTCACGTTGGAAATGTTTTCTAGGCCTTTACACATCTGCTGTTGCTCACAGAGCCTGAAGTGTCGTCTACATGAGTCTACACAGGTTACATCCCAGACTGGGATGTGGACATGCTTGCTTAAAATAATAAATCCACATATTTGATCATTAGTAGTGTTAGCGATTAGCTCTCTGAACCAGCCTTTGAGGTGGAAACTACATTTTGTACAAATATAATGTTAACCTGCTGCAATCTGGGGTCTCTAAGACACGTCTGACACGTTCTAAAATAAACATTTATTAATAAACATAATACACTTTATTTGTAGAGCACATTTCACTCAAGAAATGCAGCTCAAAGTGCTTCACAGTGAATAGATTACAACATTAAACAAATTAGCAACAAAATAAATCATAAAATTGATCAAATCGGTAAATAAAAAATGCGAATATAAGAAATGCATTAACGATAAATTAAAAATAATAAAAAGTGAAAGAAATAGAAAGAAGGAAATGAGTAAAAGTGAACATTGACGTAAGGCATGAAATAGGAACAAAGGGTAAAATAAAAGGGAGGAGCTTAAAATGATAATAATAAATAAAATGCCAATAAAAAATCAATAAATAAATATTACAACGTGGCCAGTAAAAGGCTAAAGTGACGAGATATAGTTTAAAGTTTCTTTTAAAATATTTAGTGATATTAACATTAAGTGATAGTGACGTTTATCCCAAAGTGCTACGTTGTGGTGGTTGAGCTCCAGGAAGGAGGTGCGAGCGCATGCGGTTTTAGGCAAATTCACTATAACACAAAACAAACACTGAGGTCAAGCATGGAATGAACCACAGGAAACGGAGAAATGTCCAGACGCGAACTAAGGCCAGTGCAGCAGACACATGACGGAGGACAGACCCCGACATGGTGCAACACAAGGGCTTGAGTACATGGTACACGGGAGGAGACGCAGAACAAGACACAGCTGAGAAGAGGGGGAGGGCCCTGTTCATGGTACTCACCTCTCCACAGCGCTGGAGGTCACTCGCACGTCATCGGCAGCTTCTGTAAAGAGCATCGTACACGGAGTAAATACCTTGGAGTCCGATCGCACTCTGAGAACCTGAACAACACCCCTTATACAGTCGGCTGAGCTCAGACCTGGAGCCGTCGTTGGTCCATCCTGGAGCTGAGGTGGTGACGCGGCGTCGTCCAATCCAGAAGAACTAACGACACAGTTCAATCACATGTGCTCATCGTTACATTGTGATGACAATCACATACACACTGGTGATGAAACGTTGAGCCGTCGCTTCATGAGGTACCTGAGTCCCACGCGCTCGTCGTCAGAGAGGTCAGGTGAGCACGAGGAGAACGAGTAGGAGAAGGACCAGTAGGAGGAGCCAGCTTCAGCGTCGGCGAGGCTGGAGGCTGAGCGCTTCCTACGCAGACTGAAGGAGAGGTCCGAGACGGCTGCAGGAGCACTCGAGGAGCGCACCAGTAAAGGAGGGCAGGAGGAGGTAATGGGAAGATCTGAAAAGCGTCTCCGAGGCAGAGCCCACCTTCCGGGACCCAGGTCGAGGGAAGGGAGAGGGGTGGAGGTAGAAGAGGAGGCAGAGGGACACCAAGCCTTTCTGAAGACCGACCAGATGCGCCGCCACCATCTTCTCTCCTTTGTCGTCTTCTCTCCGTTCGCCTCATCCACGTCGTTCCTCACGACGTGTTTTTGCTTGTTTTTCTGTGGAGAAGCGTCAGAAAGGCTCAGGCTGGGGTTCGAGTGAAGGACTTGCTTTGGTTCAGACTGACACAGATTTACATGGAGCTGATCAGCTGCTTTAGCGTCCCCGAAACTTTCCTCAACCTGCACAAACCACATCCAGCTCTTCGTTCAGGCTGAGCATACGTGTAGCTGTGGTACAGGACACAGTGTGACTTACTGTGGGCCATAGAAGTGAACTACAGACAGCCATGGAGGCTGGAGAGGCCTGGTCTCAGATCAGATCGGGAGATGTTTTTATGGAAGAACCTGACAAACTGTCTCTACATTGTGCAGCCCACCTGTGGCTCTGGTCCGTACTAAAATCTGAACCAGGACCACGCAGCTGAGACCACCGCCTCCCCCCAGCCATCAGCATGTAGAATTGTCCAGAAAGAATCATCAGTACCTTCTTAAAGCAGGAGAAACAGCCCATTTTCACCCGTAACTCGTCTGAGGGCTGAACACGAGCTGCGCTTTCTCCTGATCACGCTTGTAGAATGGCCCGGAACGGAACCGCGTTATGACATCATGAGTGATGTCACAATAGAACGGCCTGCAGCAGCGGCTGGAGCTGCACAACCTGCACTGAAATCAAGGCCCAACACTGATCCCAGGCCAGCGTCTCTGCATGTCCCTGCCATGTGTCACGTCTCCGAGGGCAACAAAGTACATTTAACGCCACAAACGTTTACAGGACGTCACTCGAGGCGAATCATCTGAATCGCTCCTGAATGGTCCAAGTCCGACGTGCTGTAGTAAATAAATATCTACATACAGTGTAAAAAATAAACTGTAAATTTTACGGTAAAAAACTGGCAACGTCATTGGTTTTACAGGATTGCACCCACTGTACTGTATATTTTACAGATTTTAATGGGTTTTTTTACGGTTTATAACTGTCTAATTAACATATTTATGTTACTTGTCAAATTCCAGAGTTTACATTGAATTATTTACGGTTCATGACCATCTTTTTTACAGCTGAGAACTGTCACTTTTAAAGGTTTATGTTGTAATAAATACGGTTAAAACCTATAACTGTTTCACAAAGCAGACAGAAAAGTATTTAAAAACATTTAATATGTAAATGCTGTTGAATTATTTTTAAAATAAATAAACTAAACATAAGTGAATTCATTCAGCAGTTCTGTGAAAGCACCATTTTATTACATTAGCTGCGAGCAAGAAGAGAGAGGAGATTTTACCTTTAAGAAACTATTAAGAATATTCATCAAAACTCATCAAAATCTAATAAAAACGTACACATCAGTGAGGTCCCGAGTGTTTCTAATGAAGACGGGCAGGCATTTAAAATTACATTAGTATTTTGTTTCTGTTCTTGTGTTTTATCATAAGTGTACAGAGGCTTAAGATCAGACAAGCACTCGGTCAAGACTCTGCATTTAAAATGTAGATTCTGCTCGATAACGGTCACGTTAAACTGAGATTGAGAAGATAAACTTGACCTTAGTCATTTACAATAATAACTACTAAAGCAGAACAAGTTGCTGGGCACTTTTACAGGCCATTTACAGTGTCTCTGGCCACTCGTAATCAGACAGGTCAGAGATTAACGTGAAGACTCTGGGACTCGTTTTCGTTTTCTTCTTCATTTCCACGACCTTTGTGCCCTTTTCAGGATTGATGATGAAAAAACACCTTGAAAAGAAGAAAACAACATCTGCAAATGAAGCCACATACACAGTCTCACAAAAGTGTGTACACCCCTCACATTTCAGCAATTATTTTAGTATATCTTACAATACTATAGAAATGAAATATGGATTTATTTTTAGAGCAGTCGATGTGCTGTTTGGATAGCAGGGTAGATTTCCTGCCCTCTGAAAATAACATACAGCCATTACTGTCAAAACAGCTGGCAATAAAAGTGAGTAGACCTAATGTTTTGCCAGGTGAATGTTGTTTAACCGTGTAGAGCCACTTCTCCTATTTATCATGTTCATGTTTTGCCTGCTTGACAGGACTGTACAAATTTGTGTATCTTGTATTAGTGCAGTTAAAATTTGGTGATTTGGGTAAAATGATCTCATACTGACCACTGGATGTTGAACATGGCGCCTTATAGCAAAGACCAATTCCAGCTGTTGCTCTCCGCTCTCCAATCTCTGCCATGTTGAACATCCAGTGGTCAGTATGAGAGAATCGTACTAAAAGCACCAGACTGTAACTGCTCTAATACAAAATCAGGGAACATGCTATTCGTGTTTAACACCACACACTACTTAAACAGTGTTAACAGTCTTCATTTAACTTACCAATTTGTCCAGACACATTTATTTTACTTTATAGTTCTGACCCGTCAATGCAACAATCGTTCGCCACTTGTCTCCTGCCAACCTGCTGAAAGTCAACGAGAACTCAGCCAATCAAATTATTTGCCCAAGGCTCAATTTGTGTCATGATTGGATGATGCGTAACGGTGATCTTTCAAAAACCTAAAACTTAATTCCTGAGAGCAGAGACAAAACAGAACCTTGAATTTCGTTTCACACACCTTAAAAAAGTAAAACCACTGCTAATTACAGCAAAACAACACACTGGACACAGACAGGACACATCTATCAAAGCAGAACATTTAGACATAAGAAAAGCGCATAAAGTTACATACAATCTTTTCTGGTTATAGGCATGTTGACTAAAGGCTGATTTGTACTCTAAGCATGTTTACTGTTTACTGTTTTATGACCAATATTAAGTTTACATTTCCAATTTGTACAGATTACAACTCAAGGGATGAATATGTTCTCCGGGACATTTTTAGAGAGCAATCAGCACAAGCAGGTTTAATATTTAACAAAATATATCCCATAGGTTTCACACAAAAATGTTCCAAAAACACATTTTAGCACATGCAAAAAAACATGTGGAAGTCATGTCTTTTCTGTAAGGGATAATACAGTATATTGTTAATTATAATATATTCTTAACTGTTAAATATAAGGTTCTACTCTGTAAAACTAATGACGGGTTTTCACTGTAAATTCTACGGTTATGGCATGTTTTGTGGAATACGGTTTTATCCTGTAGCATTTATACGGTATTTTACTCTTTAATTTACAGACATTTTTTAATACACCACATACCACAGTATATACAAAATACACGAAATCTGACTTTTCATGGCTGCAACGTAACAAAAGTTGATGGAGATGGAGGATGGAGCCTGCAGTTCTCCAACAACACATTTAGAACACATTTAGGGTCTGTGGGCCGTATCTGGACCAACAGAAACCAAAGATGAAGAGACATCAACCAGTTAGAATAACATGTGAAGGCCAGAAGGAATGGCATTGAAACCTACCATTCAAACCCTTCATTTTTAAAGAGCTGACTAACTAATATAATACCACTGTTGAACCAATTATCATGAGATAATGACTGTTCTTATATAAAATATTGGAGTTATTCCAGATATAACAGCTCTGTGGAGAGAAGCTGTGCTTGTAAATCAGAGCCCAGGGCAGAAGAACCTGTTGATGAAAGTTGGAAAGTTTGATTGGAATTTTTTGAATATTACAGTTACAGAGCAGAATGAATTTTATAACCACCTAGATGTGAAAAAAACATGAGAAACAAAGTTCCAAATGAAAGATTGTTTTTAATTCAGTTTATTTTAAATGTATTATTTAAAGTCTATGAAATCCAGTCCTTCATTTTTGCAGGGATTCAAAACTACTGATTTCCGAACAAAATGAGATTCATTTCTCAATTGAATGGCATCTTATCACCAGATTTGCACAGACTTGTGAACACGCATCAGGTGTGTTGCGCGCACCCTGAGATGTGTAGGACAGGCCTCCTCCAGGAGCAGCGTTCACAAGCGCTCTTCTAGAGACCTGGGGGTGACGCGACGGCGCTTGCACGGCAGGGGGCGCTAAGCGTCGCCGTGCGCGGTACACGGCGGTCGGTTTCTCCTTGGACGGGAAATGGGTCAGGGCGAGGTGAGGGGAGCTGTTTGAATTTGTATAAACCGGAGCAAACACGAATACGTCAAGAAGGGGCTTCAGAAACCTCACAGAAAGGAGAAAAATGAAACGCGATGTGCGCATCCTGCTGCTGGGGGAACGTAAGTAGCCACTCCATCAAGAACAGCCTAGCTGCTGCTAAGCTAACCAACTTCACCAACTTCATCTCTGAGACGCTTCGGCTCCAAAATACTCGCATGTCACAGCTGTGGCGTTCTGATGTGTGGTGAACCCTGTTTCTCTTACAATTTTGCTGAAGTCAGTATTTCACGGCGTTATAAGAAACACGGACACTCGGGAGTTTGAGTCCAAAGGTGGGGTAAGCGACTGGTTATCGTGTTCTCACGGTAGTTGTGGGATGTTCGCGGTGGGCAGTGGACTGACCGGCTACTTTTCGACACGGACATGTAGCAGGTGAAGCGCTGAAAGTGCTGGATGGTTCCTCGCTGCTCTGGTCTCTCACAGCGTGAACTACGGAAGCAAAACCCCTGTCCCGTATAAACAGCTCTTTCACACTAATGAGACCCTGGCTGGGGGCAAAATTGTAGAGAAAATAAATGAAAACAGTAACGCTGAGTTATATGAGCAATAAATTCTGCATTGTAAGCTTATATACCAGCAGTAGCTCTCGTGCTCATATTAGTACAACTATCACCATCATACCTACAATTAGCATCACGGATTTTATATATGTGCTGCTAAGCACTATGTTCTAGTATTTTTAGCAAAAAAACCCAACTAAGTTTAAATAACAAATAAGTTAAAGTGAAACTAAGTGTTAAATGCCTCCTAGATATTAAGTTTGAGTTTTTTTTATTATTTTAGAAGAAAATCAAACAGCTTGTCACATCGTTAACACAAGCAAGGCATTTTAATGCTGTTTATCGTTTTTTTAATCTTATACTTTTTACTATCTTATGTTTTTTTTTCTTTCTGTAGAAATAAGTAAAAGTAAAAAAAATAAACTGTTTAGCTGTTAGCATAGCTAGTCAGTTAGCATGCTTGCTGTCGACCCCCACACAGGATAAACAACTAGCAAACTCTAAACTTAAACAGCACTTTTGGAATATGGAATACTAATGTGCTTTGGGTAAGGTACTGTGCAGCTCACGCCTTGTTCGAGCGCTGTATGTAAACGTAGCCTCAAGCTTTCAGCTCATGTTCAAGGCTAACGTTAGCATAGCTAAGCTAAAGTTGAGCATCCTGCCGGCCAAGCATTGTTACAAACATAGATGTAATTTTAAGTTAAAAAAAATCAGTATCTCTTTCTTTGTACATTAAACATGTTAGATATTGGCAGCGCCTACTAATCCCACATTGGTGCATCCCAAGTTGTATCTCTGCCTAGCCATCCAACAGTATTTTGCCCTTGTGTTAATGTGCTGTTGATGTTAACTTTATGAACATGCTACTGTGGTTTCTCTCAGTGCTGTGGGTTTGTTGGCATCAAATCAGCAATGCAAATTATCCTCAAGGGCTGCATTCACATTACTATGTTGAAGTGGCATTGTTTTTTTTTTTTGTTTTTTTTTTGCCTTAATGTGGCCCAGATCCAATCTTTTCATACCCGTGTGGATACAAACATCTGCTCTTTTCAAACTGAATCTGATCCACTTTCGTATGTGGCCCTAAAGCTGTTAAGAACAAAGTATCTTTACATGCAAGCATAGTAGCAGTAAAAGCCACTGCAGAGTCCATAAATTCATGACTCATAGTGCACTAGTGACCTGGAAGCCAATTGTAGTTGAGCCTTTATTCTGTTCTCACAGTCGTTCTGGACTATGCTAAACAGATAGCAAACAACAAAGACTTGAGGTGTTGAAGTGCTCTCATCTTTTATGTAAAACTGTAACACAAACATGACAAAATATACATCAATATTTTGTACATTTCACATGCATATGGTAATCCAAAATAAATGTATGAATTGAAGAAAAAGCATAAATGTTATAATCTCAACCCAAACAAATGTGATAGTTTAAACTTCGCTGTTTTTCTGATCACATGCACAATAAACAGAAATATATCAACTGTATTGCAGTTCTGTTCGTAGCATTAGCATTCAATTTTAGCTAGTAGCAGCTAACAACACACATAGCTAACCTGAAACTTCTACAACAGCATTTACAAATCACTGGTATTGCAAAATGATTAACATTAAGTAACTTACGGACAAAGATACTCCAAGGCTAAAAAACGCCGATGAGATTGTCTCTGAACCACACTGAGGAGCGACCACGCTTGTTGGACTAGCTTTTTACAAAAACAAAATCTAACTCCTAGGTAACCACTAGAGGGCGGTAAATAAACAGAACACAAACAGAAAATCCTCTATGTGAACAACTCCCTGTATAACAGTACAGACTTATTTTGATATTCATCAGGCATGTAGTTCAGTCACGTGATGCTGTTGAGCAGGGTGTTTGTGCATTCAGCCTAGAACTAATGAGTTAGTTGCCCACATAAATGTGTTTCTGAGGTAGATGCGTGTTTTCTCGATAATGGGTGGGGTGAAATTACATTAATTATTCTTTATTATTTGTTTACCCCCTGGTGCACAGTGGTGTTGTCAGAAATCCGAAGACTTTTTATTTCTTTTTAGAGAGACGGACAGTTTTCAATGCAAAGACATAGCACTGAAAATAAAAACAGTCCTTTTTAATTTTATGTTCACTTTTAATAAGCTGGTTTTGGCGCACTAGACACATTATCTTGTGTTTAGCTCAGTTTTTGCTTCAGCGTGCTTAGACCTTATATGAATACTAGAAAAGTTGATAAGGTGCAGTGAGAGTTCAAAATAAATAAAATCTTCTCTGCAGCAACACGCAAAAATGCACAGTGAGGCATACTGGTTAAACAATCCTAAATGCATTTAAAATGAAGCTGTGCATCCTATTCTAGTATTCAGAATGGGTCTGCAATTTAGTTTAGCGCCACATGGTAACATCTGGCTCTCTGAGGCTATTTGCATGTGTGTGCGTGGCCTCTGTTACTATTGCTGTGTTTAATCCCAGAGGCGGGTTTGATGGGGATTTGTCTTTCACCTGTGCAGGCGAGCTGACCTCAAGCTGAAGGTGAACACCTGCGTGGGTCAGGGCCTCTCCATCTGTGAGCCCAGTGCAACAGTGCTATCTCTCCCTCCATTCCTTCTCCAGCCCTCCATCCTTGCCCTATTTTATACTTGGTGTTAAACGTGATCAGATCGTCCTGTAATCAGGTTCACACCTGCTCTTTTCAAATATACATTCTGCGTCTGTGTGTAGATGCGATCGCCTGCGCAATATTTACATGTTTAAACCGAGGCCTTCACTCCCCAGTCCATACTGTGCACGTATGGAAACTAAGCTTCAAAACTGTCTTAAGTCTTTGTTGTGGAATACTATGTTTGAGTCATTGTGTTTGTGCAACCAGTGCATTTACAGGAAAGCCATACTTCCGCCTGTGCAGATAGCCAGTCAGAGTTAAAGTGGGAGAACTCTTTTTAGGGTTGGGATGATCGAACGATTGATTTTCTTTAACTCCTCCTACAGTTGTGCTTGTAAACTGGCCGATCCCTTGCTACGTATTTCATGCTGCGTTCCTCTCTTTCTTACAGCCAAGGTGGGCAAGACCTCTCTCATCATGTCGTTGGTAGGAGAGGAGTTTCCTGAGGAGGTGAGCGGTCCGCTAGTCCTTTTGCTCAGGCCTGTGTGTTTATCTGCCTGTATGATCCGACGTAGCCGCATGAACGACTGCAGTCTCACTGTCCCTTCGGCAGGTTCCCCTGCGGGCTGAAGAGATCACTATACCTGCAGATGTCACGCCTGAGAAAGTGCCCACTCATATAGTGGACTACTCTGGTAGGTAAATGTGTTTTCGTGCATAAAGAATATACTGTTACATGTACAGTTGTGTGGATAAAGTTTTTTTTTTTTTTTTTTTTTTACCATTCTTTTCCCCAGCATATCTGCAATACATCAAGGACAGTAAAGTGGTGAACTTGAACAAAACCACAAGGAAACGTATCTATCGCTTATTCAACAAAAATATCAAGTCTACTGTTAAGTTCCACCTCTCTGAGTGTCGATAAATGTACTTTCATACAGTTGCAAGAGCTCCCTGCCAGTATGAGGAGAGTCCGCGCTTCTTGGAGAGTCTTTTCCGCGTTAGACGGTCTCCTCTCAAGCTGAATTTGCTGGGGCTTCCTGTCCTAGAAAAATTGGCAAATTCACTCCGCTTGTAGATTTTCTTTACTTAGATTAGATAGATTAAAACTTAATTACGCCTGCATAATTGTAAAAAGGTTATGCGTGAAAAAGAAAAGAATGAATAAGTGAAAAATATAAATAAAGGAGAAATGAATAAAAGGCAAAAATAAACGATCAAATATGGGAAATATATTTTAAAAAAAGGCTATGTGTAAAAAAAAAAGTGTAATAATGTAGCAGCAGCAGCAGAGTGATGACATAAATGGTTGTGATGATCCATATTGGGATGTAGCAGAAATCCGTGATCGTGAGTAATTGTTATTGCACAGTAGGTGATTACAACTTCCTAGAATGCATAATCATTTTATGGACGTGAAGGAGGGAAAATGTAAGGATTTACGTCTTTTTTTCTGTGAATGGCTTCACGAATGCTACAGTGTGTGTAGGAAATGTGTGGATACGTATTTGTACCGCAGCCCAGCTAATAGGAAGTTTGTGTCTATGATTTCTAATGGTAGTAACATTGGTTTTGGTTATAACCGTTTGTCTGAATGATCCCATCAGCCTGAAATAGTGGTTAGTGGTGAATCCGGTCTGTTCTTAACGTTGTCTGCAGAAAGCGAGCAGTCCAAGGAAGTGCTGAGAGAAGAGATCGTTAAGGTAAGCTACGTTCGCCTTCGCATCAGCATCTCCTAGACTTCCACTGCGTTTATCCAGCTCATGGTTATCTCTAATTTCTATCTTTACCTCCTGTTCAACACTGGCTGTCAGTAAGGTGTGTGTGTCTGTGTGTAAACATATATAAATGGGTGAAGGAAACTCTCCTGTGAGCCGAACTCTTACATTAGTGAATGTTTATGTTGTTCCCCCCTCCAGGCTAATGTAGTATGTGTGGTGTATGATGTAACGCAGGAGGAAACCATTGACAAGGTATTCTTCTCCCCCATGTCCCTCTTAACGCTCTTGAGTTCCTCACCTATGGCTGACTCACGTTTGAGGCCTCTTTATTGCTTTAGATCCGAACTAAATGGATTCCCCTCGTGAACGGCGGAGCTGAGAAAGGCAACAAGTAGGTTTCAGTCACGGTCTCTTTTTAGACCCCAAATTTGACATTGCTGCTCTTTCGTTCGGCGATCTACACGTGTAGTTTAATGAGCACAGGCTTCTTGAGTACTCTTGCTCTATAGAATGACTCGAACCCTGGTATTCTGGTATAAACCACGTGCAGATCTATGCATGAGACGGTCCTGAATTTCATCATTGACCTTGCGCCGTCTTTACTGTAGGGTTCCCATCATCCTTGTGGGGAACAAGTCTGACCTGCGCTCTGGCAGCTCCATGGAAACCATCCTCCCAATCATGAACCAGTTCTCTGAGATTGAGACCTGTGTGGAGGTGAGGACGACTGGCAACACGGTGGGGTTGGGTGGGGTGGGGGGGTGGGGTGGGGGGGTCAGTATGGATTAACTGGTATGTTTTGAAATGTTTACATATGTCTGATTTAATAAATAAATAAATAAATAAATAAATAGTTCCACAGTCTGGACCCTTGTAATGATCTAATGCTAATAGTGTTGTTCGTAAGGAACGAATGTTTTGTTTTGTCTGCGTTTTTCAGCATAAAGTGTCATATCAGAACCTTCCTGAATTTCCTTTGACAGTGCTCTGCGAAAAATCTGAAAAACATTTCTGAGCTTTTCTACTATGCTCAGAAAGCTGTCCTGCACCCTACTGCACCGCTGTATGATCCTGAGGAGAAACAGGTACACACACACACACACACACACACCAAGCACAGTGGCGCTGCCTTTGGGACCTGAAGGTCGCAGGTTCGAGTCCCTGGGCACCACTGAGGTTCCCTTGAGTAAGGTACCGT
>JBBPDA010082626.1:0-12169 GCA_037974385.1 Arnoldichthys spilopterus
AGTTGTGTAGTGTTTGTGGTCCTGTGTTTCATGTAGCACCATGGTCCTGGAGGAACGTTGTTTCATTTCACTGTGTAAACTGTATATGGTTGAAATGACAATAAAAGCCTACTTGACTTGACTTGACTTATATGGTGGTAAAGTGCACACCGTGCAATGTGTGAGGTCAGTGGTATCAAACAGGTTTTACAGTTTTATGGATCAGTCTGGCCTATTATAGAGGGAGATGTGTGAGCTGATTAAGAGCAGTTATAGCTCTGGGGAAAAAAAGCTATTTCTTTGGAGATAGGTGCATAAAATTATTTAACATGAATCTCTCTAAAAAATGCACATCTTTGATCTGAAGCTAGGACTGTCTAGTATAAGATCGCTCACAGCTAAAGCCCTCGCTGTAAATGAAATAATACTCATAATAATTACTGATCTGGATATCAATGTTTTACATCTCATAGAAACCTGGGTTAGACCTAATGAAATGTTTTTTAACTGATCAGGATCGGCTCGAGCACAAACAAGGTTAAGTTTGATTCTTTGTTTTATGTTAGTCGACATGCGAGTACCATAAACAGAGAACATAATTTATAATGGGACACTGTCAGCAGAGTGAATATGTTTAGTATCTACTTCCGGTGCCCCCAGCGAGTGGCAGCCTGTTACGGCAGCTTTGCTCATTTACGAGCTTTTTCTACTCTTTTCTATTTTAAATCTCTCTAGTTCTTATTTATAATACCAATAACTTAAATCGGACATCATGCATTATAGTCTTGTGCTAGTTTTGGCCACTTTTGTATGGCTTTTTATACTTTTTTCGCTCGTGTTTGGAGAGTCGGAGCGCGGCTCCTTGTTACAGCTGCGCCGCGCGACGGTGTGGCCGGGTGACAGACCAGACATCTCCAGCGAGCTGAGGAGGAAGAGACGAGGGTGTCGTGCTGGTAGGGAGCGTTGTCGCCTGAGAAGGAGGCGATACAGACCATCTCTTCCTTCCATCATCTTGGGGAATGTACAATCTCTCCCCAACAAGATGGACAAGCTAGCGGTGCTAACCCCGATACCAGACGGAATTCCGGCAGTGTAGCATCATGATGCTAACGGAGACCTGGCTAACACCGCTAACTCTGGACACGAATGTGGCACTGCTCGGATTCCAGCTGCTGCGGGCGGACAGGATGAAGGAGAGCGGTAAGAGGAAAGGAGGGGGACTGGCAGTGTTTGTGAACGACAGATGGTGTAACCCTGGGCACATCACTGTGAAAGAGCAACTCTGCAGTAGAGACATCAAGCATGCGACCAGGGAAATATCGCATGTTATCGCAATAACGGCGTATGTTCCTCCATCGGCCATCGCGGACAGAGCTTGTGATTCCCTTCATTCTGTAGTCAGCAGACTGCAGACACAGCATCCACAAGCACTCGTCCTCATCTCAGGGGACTTCAACCATGCTCTCCTGGACTCCACACTGCCCACCTTCACCCAGTATGTGACATGAGCGAGGAGGCTCTAAAGGACTGCTTTGAATCTACTGTGTGGGAAGTGTTTTGTGATGATCATGGAGAGGACATTGACAGCCTTGTGACCTGCGTCACAGACTACATTAACTTCTGTGTGGACAGCACCGTACCCACCAGAACTGTGCGGTGCTTCCCAAACAACAAACCTTGGATTACTCCAGAAATAAAGGCCGTCCTCAAGCAGAAGAAAAGGGCCTTCAAATCAGGGGACAAGGAGGAACTGAAGAGGGTGCAGAGGAAGCTGAAAAGACTGATCAAGGAGGGAAAAGACAACTACGGAGAATGGAAAACCAGCTTCAGCAGAACAATGTAAGCGGAGTCTGGAGGGGCCTTAGAACCATCTCAGGCCACAAAGACCAGAACTCTCTGCCAGTGGGGGATATGAGGTGGGCAAATTAACTGAACCTCTTTTTCAACAGGTTAGATTCATCTGCCCCTGCCTCTGCTTCTCCACCAACACTGCCCTCTATGATGCAGTCTCCAACATCTGCTACAGACACCCCCACCCCTACTTCTGTTCCACCTCAGACACTTCACACCTCTTCTACACGTCACACCACTTCCACACTCCTGGGTCACTTCTCCTTCCCCTCAACCACGGCATCCAGCTCACACCCAGCACACAGGAGAGAACTGAGGAGGATCAATGCTAGGAAGGCAGCGGCTCCAGATAGCATCAGTTCCAGGGTTGTCAAGTGCTGCGCGGATCAACTGTGTGGGGTAACAGAGCACATGTTTAACCTGAGCCTGAAGCTGGGGAGGGTACCACAGCTCTGAAAAACCTCCTGTGCGGTACCACTGCCAAAGACCCCACATCCCAAGGACCTCAACAGCTACAGACCAGTGGCTCTGACATTCCACCTGATGAAGACCCTGGAGCGGTTGGTCCTTGCTCAGCTTCAGCCCCTGGTGAGCTCATCACTTGACCCACTTCAGTTTGCCTTCACTTCCGCAGGTACAAACATCCTCCACCGCAGCTGCTGAACATCCAGGGTATGGACATTGAGGCTGTGGAGAGCTACAAGTACCTTGGTGTCCATCTGAACAATAAACTGGACTGGACTCACAACATTAATGCTGTGTATAGAAGGGGCAGAGCAGGCTGTACCTGCTACGGAAGCTCATGTCTTTTGGAGTGCAGGGGCCACTCCTGAAGACCTTTTTTGACTCTGTAGTAGCATCAGTCATTTTTTACGGTGTGGTCTGCTGGGGCAGCAGCATCACGGCTGGCGACAGAAGGAGACTAAACAGGCTGATCCGAAGGGCCAGCTCTGTTCTAGGATGTCCTCTGGACCCAGTGGAAGTTGTGACTGACAAGAGAATGGTGGCTAAGCTGTCACCCCTGTTGGACAACATCTCCCACCCCATGCAGGAGACTCTGACATCACTGAGCAGCTCCTTCAGCGACAGGCTGCTGCACCCACGGTGTGGGAAGGAGAGATTCAGAAGGTCTTTCCTTTCAGCTGCTATCAGACTGTACAACCAACACCTGGTAGTTTGATCACACACACACACACACACACACACAAAACATACACATACATCCAAAATATCACAGACTAAAAACTAATATGTTCACTTAATGTCCAATATGTCTCATGTGCAATATTCAAAATTCAGTGCAATATTCTTCCATGTAATATTCACCATGGTGCAATTATTCTTGTTTTTTCATACACAAATGTCTATTTATATTTTTTGTAAAGTTTTACTTCTACTTATTGTGCTGTATAGTTTTTTAAATTATTGCTTTATCACTGCTCTTACCTTTTGTACTGCCGTAACTATGCAAATTTCCCACTTGTGGGACTAATAAAGGTTCTTTTATCTCTGGAATTGGAAAACTCAAGTAAACCAACAGCCACATGTCTGTAACGTGTGCATTTTGTAAGGTGTAGTAACAGAGCTGCTTTCAATACTTCCTTTATACAACACCTAAAACCATAAATATACGAAATACAGCAAGGTCACTCAGGTAACTCAGGCAAAGGCTGCACTGAAGCAACACACACTGTGAAAGGGGCAGGGCCCCTTTAAGAGACAAAGGGGAGTTGTCTCCATCTGGTGGCAGGAGCCGGTAACTTCAGCATCAGCCTCCGGTGTAAATGAGTCACAGGATTACCCTCGTCTGTTTTGGTTGCCTGCCTGTTTAAAATTAAACAGTGTTTTGGACTCGCATTTGTGTCCTGCACCTCTCTGAATCCTGACAGATGGCTTCACTGACCAAGGACGCAGTGAGTCACCCTGAACACCCCCGCACCCAGCATGACAGAGCTCCTCCAAGCTGTGCTGGACCAGGGCAGGCCAGGAGGCGTTCCTTTGAGAGGGGGTGGTGTATGGGGCAGAGCCCCTTTAAGAGACAAAGGGGAGTTGTCTTCATCTGGTGGCCGGAGCCGGCATCAGCCTCCAGTGCAAATGAGTCACAGGTGCTATGGATCAGGGAGGTGCAGGAGTCACATAAGCTCCAGGCAACCAGAGGGAGAAGCGAAGCCACTTGTTGGAAGCATGGTGACTGTGCGTTTGTTGTGGTATTTGACCTTAGCCTTAGAGACCTGTCTTTAGCCTTAGCCTTAGTTTGTTTCTCAGTGTGTTTCTTGAACTCTGTTTTTAGTCTTGACCTTGACTTTTGAATTACCCTTGTCTGTTTTGGTTGCCTGCCTGTTTAAAATTAAACAGTGTTTTGGACACTGTGGCATTTGCGTCCTGCACCTCCCTGAATCCTGACACACTGAGGGATACTTTTTAAGATAAGAAATTTTCTCAATACAGAAACACAGTCGCAAAATGTGGTAGAGAACAGAGAAAGTTCTTGGTCTTTTAGAGCTTTTGGAGTCACAATATGCCCAACCTTCTTGACACTACATTTCATACACTGCCTTACAGCCTTTTTATTGACTCCATGTTTGCTTTAAAACGTGCGGTAATGCATGTGCATCACTTTGAGGATCTCACACAGCAGAGTGTGTAAAACAGGCAACCAAGGAGATGGTAAGCACTTGGAAAAGTGTCCTTGTCATTTTGTAGGCCAATGCAGGAAATATGGAGGATGCAGGAAATATAAACTGATTTTAGGTGTACATGAACAGCAATAGACATACTAGGTAAGATTATGGGGCAATATGCATACAACACAGGCTTTACTCTAATGCTGAGTTATTTTTATTTGTATTTGTTGTGCCTATAAATGGTAAAATTAAGCTATTATAGTAGAACTGTGATTGAACACATTTTCAGTGTTCTAGATTTATATCTACAATGCGAACTACAATACAAAGTGGAAATGTTATTTTACATTATGTTTAGTTTATAAATAAGATGAGGTAAGAACTATATTAATCTTGAGGGAAATTCCTGTGCCTTTTACATGCTAAGTGCAACAAAGATATAAACAGTGGAAACATCTGTAAATCTGGTCTAATTTTTAGTGTTTCAAACATTATAACGTGCTCCCATAAAACAAGTTTATTTCCAAATGCTTAAAAAAACTCCTCAATTTTAAGTAATTAATTTTGACCGATTTCCATACCATTCTTAGGGAAAAACTAGAAAAAGTAATTTTTACACACATAAATGATTACCTAAATTAAAACAATCTCTGATATTCCAGTCGGGCTTCAGGTCAGGTCACAGTTCATAAATGGCATTGCTTAAGATATTAAATAATAAAAAAAAGAGTCTGTGCTGATAAGAACAGGGTTTCCATTCTTGTACTTCTAGATCTAACTACAGGAGAAAGTGACTTGTTTGTAACTGTGAGTACACTTGATCTCAAAGTGCACCACAACAAAATGTGACCTTTACTATCACATACATACATGGAGCAAAGGGCAGCTATGTAAAGTGCCTGGGGAGCAGTGTAGCAGGACAGTTCCCTGCTCAAGGGTACCTCAGTGGTACCCAGGTCAGGACTTAAACCTGCAACCTTCTGTTCACAAGGGCAAGGTCCTAACCACTAAGCCACCACTGCCCGAAATCCTCTTAACATTATTTATATAATTTCCCACATTTCTAAGAAGCCTAATTTTTTGTAATTTTTCTAATACTGTTTAAAATTATCTTTTTTTAAATTACTAAATGTAAACTACTTTTATTTATTATTGGACAGTCATGTTTTTTGTGCTGTCTTTTAAATAAATAAAAGAATGTATTTTTTATACTATTTATTATTTTAAAATATTATTTACATTATCCTCCTTAACACACTTCCTACTGTGTAATTGCTATTAAATCTAATGACTACTTTAATATTTGTCAATGTCGATGAATCATCCTGAACTCCATTTCAAAAGCTTAATCATTATATAGCAGAAATATGGTTCAAGATGGTTCTCTTTTGGTAGAACAGGGTAACACAATGATGACTATTGTTCTACATTACACAGGAGAAATCAAGCTTAAAAAATGTTGAAGCACTAAAATAGCACAAGCTATAGTCAATTCTGTAACTGTGTCAGAAGTTCGAGATTTTTCCATTTTCTCCTTAAAGGGCAATAAACTTGTTCTGAATCCACAATGCACATTTGAGGTCTGAGCATCATTTTACTAAGCAACAGATAGCAAGTATGCAGAGAAAAAAAACTATAAAATGTTGCTGCTCACTAATGGGGCACAATGTAGCTTAATGAACAGGATAGAAAGCAGATGGATAAATACTCACAAAAATTAGGAAGTTAAAGACGAACATGAGATACTTAATGCAGCTAAGGCAATCCCCCTCCATGCTGGTCCCTCTTGCTGAAGCCTCTCCAAGACCCTAGGGGAAAAAAGCATGACTTTTAAATTATCTCCGTCTGAAGCACACACTCACACAAATACGCAATCACAATTCTCAGTTGAAGCATGGTGTTAATTTGCACTAAAACATTCATAAAAATAAATTTAAATAGTTAAAGTGAAGAGATCGTTGAGCTTTTTCTTCAGATATGCAAAAGTGAAATAAGGGCTTGCAAACAGCATAACATTTCTAATACCCATCAATAAACAATCCTAATTTCAAAATGCGTATTTTTAAATATAGTTAATGGTAGAGGCCACTTTAGCAGCTTGCTGCATAGTAAAACACTCACTGAGATAAAGGACTTCTAGGACACCACTTTACTTAAATTAAACAGGGCCTCTTTCATTACTTCCAGGAGGTGCTATTCTGAATATACACAGCTGACACACCATTACTCAGACATCCCAGAAGACCAACAACATTGAAGCATAATCTAGTTGGAGAGCAATATACAAAACTGTTGGACAGTATTGTCTATATATGGCATATGCAGCCTTTCAAAAATTGGCTGAACACTGTTAAACAGTGGTTTGGCATTTTTTCCACACAGTACTGAAAAATGATGGGCTTCCCCTTCTCAGTTTTGGTTTAATTAAAATACTGTTTACCATTTTTAGCAAGTTCTCTGAATGGCAAAACAAACAACACTGTACAACTATTTGTATCTGTAAGACAATATAAAACAACATAAATAACACAATAATTATAATTAATAAATAATTATAATAGTAATAATTGTAAAACTTTGGGGAAAAAAAGATTTTACTGTAACGTCCATGTCCCCGTGTTTCACGTGCTTATGTTTTTGGTTTACGTTTTGCCACGTCTTGTCCCTCATCGTGTTAGCCACGCCCCCCAGCTGTGTATTGTCAGTCAGGTGTTAGTGATTTACTGTGTCTATTTAGTCTCCGTGCTTGTCTTCGCGTTTGTGGATTGTCTGTTGTTCTACCGCTGCTGTTCCTTCGTGTTTCCCATGCCAATGCGCTTCCGTGTTTTCATGCCTTGTGTTTTTGTTTTCTCGTTTTAAGTTCAGTGTGTCGTTCGTGTTTTCTTTGAATAAATCTCCCTTTTTTCAATACATCGCTGCTTCCTGCATTTGCCGTTAGAAACCCCAATTTCATGACATTTACAAATGCTGTGTTGGCTTCTACTATTTAAAAAGGCAAGACCACGTTTTCATTTTCAGGTATAGTTACAATATAAAGAGGTACATAAAAACATATAAAAGAGAAAGAGACAAGGAGCGGGTGAGGGGGAGAAAGAGAGAGAGAGAGAGAGAGAGAGAGAGAGAGAGTGCGAGAGAAGAATGAACCTGCCCACAGTCAAATTTAAATACGTCTTCAAACTGATGGGCTTACGTATTGATTGTGTTTGTGAAAGAGTTAAGTGTTTATGAAGCCCTCAGGCTATTGATTGCTCCTCTCTTACTACTCAGGCCAAGTGAGGACATTTTAAATGTGATGTGCATAGATTAGTACACAACATTATTCAGGTACATTGCTTTATTTAGAGACTAGTTTCATGGGTCATGGAAATATTTGAGGCATGTAGGGCCTCACCAGGTCAGGTCCACTTGTGAAAAGAGAACGCCCTGGTGTATGAAAACTGCACTGATGACAGATTTCATGTACGTTATGGACAAATCCAAGATCCTATTTAGAGTATGTGGGTGAAAACCAGCCCAGGGCAATATAAATCACTCTGGCAGATAAGCCTAGGAGTAAATGCAGAGTAAGCAGACTTGCTTTTTCCACAGCTCTGTGTCCCTCATTGATTAGAGTCACAAAGCTATGGTGCACACTGTAGATAGGTAACAAGTTTCCAAAGAGATTACAGACACAGTGCAACACATTTATAGGACAAAGCATACACCAGCAGTTCTGATGTTGACAGAATACAACCCAAGAGCAGACAACAGCAAATTTGTGCAGAGCAGTTTATCTCTCTGGGGCTTGCAGCTGGTGATTACAGGACCTGCAGAACAGAGTAACTATTCAAAGTACTTGCGGTAGTCATGGGAATTTTCCTTGGCAGTCAGTATGCTCAGTATGAATATAAAAAAAGCACACATGGATCATGTGCACTTGGAAAAAAGCACTACCAAAAGGAAGAAGAAAGGCTTCAGGCAGTTACTCTTGACATGATTAGAGCTATTGTATATCATGCCAGTGATAACTCTGATTGGTACAAAATATGGACAAATCTTTGTCATTAAATTCAGATGTTGAAGCCACACCCATTGTCACAAGTGTATAAAATCAAGCACCTAGCCATCCAGTGAGATCCAGTGAAAGCACTTAAGAACAAAAACCTAGCCCCCCTGAAGTAAAGTCACAGAGCAGGGTCAGCATATAAATGGGCTTTTTATGGGCAGAGGTGTCATATTGATGATAATATATATAATATAGAACATAACCTACCCCTTCTGTAAGTATCTAGACCAAGGGTCTGCAACCTTTATTATCAAAAGAGCCATTTTGCCCGCTCTTCTGCTAAAAAAAAAAGTTGTCGGGAGCCGCAAAAAATAACAGAGCTTGTAAACTTAATAAATAAATTAAACTTAAGAAATCAATTAAACTGTGAACTGTAGGCCTATTTAAGTCCTTCCTATATTTGTGTAAAAGTAAAATAAAAACCAGCCCACTTTAATATGAATAAAACATTTAGCTGCAGCTTTAAAAAAAAACATCAAATTAGGAGCTTCTTTGACAAGTCCATGTCAGTGTTCTCTCGTCCTCTTCTGGTTTTTTTGCTCAGCCAGCAATCAACCGAAGCACCTGAACATACAATACAAAAAACCTACATCAGCTCGGAGTCTGAAATATTTTTTTTGTCTGGAAAAATAATAGCTTAATAAATGCTATTGTTCTTACCTGTTTAATGTGACTTTTGTGTCTGAAGTTTGCTGCAGATCTTCTCTATGTCGGGGCTGTAAGATGTGACTTTCATCTTTATACAGGTCTGTAGGCTCTCATCTGTGAGGCGGGAACGGTGTTTGGACTTTATGATGTTCATGCTTGAGAAAATCTGTTCTGAATAAGTACGTTGAGCCAAAGATGGACAGGACTCCAAATGCATACTTTTTCATATTAATAAACGTGTCAGGAATGGCACTCCATGTTTCAAAAACAAGTTTGTCAGGGTGGGGGAGTTTTTCCATATCATTCCATTTGTGCTCTTTAAGGAGAGTAGCTTTCTGACGGGTGATTTCTTCAAGATCCGCCATCTGTGATTTGATCAGGCTTACTTACTCCGGTGAATGCAACTGTGTTCAGATGTGACAGGGAAAGAGAGAGTAGGTTTCTTTCATATATTCTCCGTCTGTGAACGGCTTCCCCCTCTTCACGATCTCCAGAGCTGCCACAAAACTAGCAGTGGTAGTTGACTGTGGAGAGCTGATCCACTTTTTGAAAGACAGTTTGCTCTGTTCAGGTTTTCGTAGCAGTTCCGAAACTGCTCTTTTCCTCTCATCTTCGGTTGGGTGTTTTTCAGCGAATGCTTGGTGCTTGTTTTGAAAATGTCTTTCAACATTAGATTTTTTGTTGTTAGATATTTTCTTACCACATATCAAGCACATAGATAAGCCAGCGTCGTTGGCGGTGAAGGCAAATGAATATGTCCACCCTGAATTAAACTCTCCGTTTTCCTCCAAAACGTTTCTTTTTGGGACTTTTTCATGATTAGGCTATTGCAGGGTTCGCACACTCCAAAAGCCACCAGCAGGTAAGAGAAAGGGCTGTTGACATGACATATATTTTTGTGGACAAATTATAAATTATAAATAGCTTTTTTCAACTCAAACACCAAGATAACTGCGCAACAAAATAAATAGTAATACATGAATAAAAAGAAGTTAAAAAATACCCCTTTTTATGTTCGTGGGTTTTTTTTTGTCAAGGCCATAGTGACCCGCTACAACGAGGTTAAAGAGCCGCAGGTTGCAAACCCCTGATCTAGACCAATCACACAGCCTGTAAACATAAATTAAAAAACAAGTGAAAAAAGTAGTTAGCTGTGACAATGTTTTCATGCATTGTTTTGTATGTCTTCAAGCATTGTTACATGTTATAAATGTTATACTAAACCACTCGCAGCTCGACTGACTGGAAACCCCCTTCACAAAAACCAAAGATAGACATCAAGGATCCCCTCAGTTTCAGCACCTAAGTGATGGAATGAACTTCCTCTAACAGTCAGAAATGCAAAGTCCCTCACTGTCTTCAAACAGCAACTTAAACCTACCTCTTTACAGAACACTTAGGACAATAACTACACATCCCTGTCAAACTCTTTGCTTCATCTTTCATCAGCCTGACCCCTGTCCATTGCCTCTGTATCTCAAAAGTTTTAAAAGTTTAGGTTTAGGCAGCAGTCTCATTTTTTGCGTGACACCTGTACATTCACTTTCTGTAACTGATTCCTTCTTACATAGCCTACTGTCATGACTTTTTGCTGTTTTTGCTGGACTGCCTAGTGGGCCAGCCTACAAAAGTCATCTAATTTAGACAATGAACGACTATACACCTTAATAAATAAAAGATTTTGTGCCTCACATACTCACACCATGAACCTAGAACAAAAATGCAAGCATACGGTTTTACTCCTTTAGGTAAGGATACACTGAAATAATATTTAGGGGCCAATCGTGATCATTTTTTGTTAATTTTCACTTTTCAGATCACTTTTTAAAAAAAAAAAAAAACATTGGCTAATTCAGAATCTGTAATTGGCATTACCAGCATAGCATTATTAGCTTATATGCAAAGCGATAGAGAAGCAATTTCTCTTGATGCGACGCACCTCATGGAATTGATTTAAATACTGACTCACGAATGTAAATCACACAAACACCTGTCTCACATTGGCAAATGCTGATGTTGATAAGTCCACTATTAAGAGAACACTGAACAGTGGGGCTGAAGATGATGTTCTGAGAGGACAAGCTGTTATTCGTGGTTTGATCATTGTGGATAGGTAAACAGAAGCTGGACCACATTTAGCAAGCATCAGTATTTTGAATCTGAGAGAAGAAGAAGCCAGTAAAGGGTTCTCAGCAGTGGGGTGGTGGGAGAGATTTTAGGTGTATTGAAGACCTGCCGTGCAAATGCATTCTGAATTAACTGTAAAGATCTTCAGAGGAAGACCAGGAAGTTGCAGTAGTCCAGTCTTGACAAGACTAGTGCCTGGATGGGAATCTGAGTAGCATCCGTGGTGAGGAAGGGACGGATTTTCCTGGTGTTGTGTAGGAGAATCGGCATGTTAGAGAAAGGTTATTAATGTGAGATAAGAATGTAAGACCCTCATCCAAAGTAACTCCCAGATTCTGTGCTTCCATTGTGGGAGTGATGACTGTATTTTCAAAGGTGATGGCAAGGTCAAGTCGTGGGGATGTATACCCTGGGAGGTACGAACTTTCTGCCTTTAATAAGGAGCATCACATTTGCAGAAACCCTGCATGCCAGCATAAGAACCTTATCCCATCTGTGAAAAATGGGGACGGGAACACTCCCACCATTTTGGCTTCACTTGTTTTGGCCCATTTTGCTGCATCTGGGCTTGGACAGCTTGCCATCATTGATGAATTCTGAACTATAGCAAAGAATTGTAATGGAAAATGTCAAGACATCTGAACATAAACTAATTCTCAAGAAACAGTAGATTATGCAGCAAGACAACGATCCTAAAAACATAAGTAATTCTACCAAAGAATGGTTAAAGGTAATGGTAATTGTAAAAAGGTGTAACGATGGGTCGTAGATAGGACGCAAATGCAATGTTTTAAATATGCAAAAGATTTAATAAAGAAGAAACAAAACACTGGCTACAAAAACAACATAAACACACGAAAACTCAGGCAGGACAAGATACGACCACAGCGTTTGT
>JBBPDA010082637.1:0-12169 GCA_037974385.1 Arnoldichthys spilopterus
TACCTCAGTAGTGCCTGAGCCGGGACTTGAACCTGCGACCTTCAGGTCCCCAGCGCAATGTCCTAACCCCTAGGCCACCACTGCCCCATCAGGAGATTTGTTTTCAGGTTTTTTGCAGTAACCTGCGTTGGTATTTTTCCTGCTTTCTTCTTGTTCTTGTTTCTCACCTTGCAAGTAAATCAAATTTACACTAATCAGTCCACTAAAACACGGTCAGTCTATCTCAAATGTCCAAATTCAGTGGACGGACAGACAGAAACATCTGTATTTTTTTTTCAGGTCTGAAGTAAGAGATTTTCCCCTTTCTATTAAAGACAAAAGCTCTGTTTATCTGATGAGGACAGTTTTGTTGGTCTGCGTGTTGCTAGGAGTCCCATTATACAATTTGAATCCTGAAAGATGAATCATTATACTTAGCAATGCAGGCTTTGGAAATGACATAAACAAAAGGGTGGTCTCAGGCTTAGGCACAGTATGAAATACCTTAATTGGCCCTTACCCAAAACTGGGTTTTGGCAATGTTGATCCAACCTTGTGGAAGTTAGGACTGTACTCCGGTATTAGAAACGTCCTGGAGCCTACTGTTGAACTGCAGCCAAGTATCACTAACAGATAAAAATAATAACACATGTTTTTATGACAGGTGTCATAATGATTAACCCTTTACTTCATGATCACTAAACAGTAGTGCTCTAGATACAATGAAATAGAACATATTTTGAGCAAAATATTAATTAATAAAGTCATAGAAATAAAAAATAAGACTAAAATAAAAGTCTTACCCTCTTTTTTCTTCCCTATGGTTGATTCTAGGGTTTGTTCTAAGGTGCACCTCTTGGCTCCATGATGAACTGAGTCTACAAAACATCGCTTTCCAGTATGGTAGGTTACTGGCTGACCAAAGTTTGGGTAAAAGGTCCACTCTGACTGGGATACCATATTGGCCTCTAAATACACACAAAATAATGTGATTTTTACACTAGTTTAAAAAGTAGATAACAAGAATTAAACAGGAGAGGCAAAAAAATTTTACTATGTTGCATTATTTATTTACTGATGAAAACGATTCAATATTACATACCTGTAATTGGCAAACTGTGTGAACCTTTGCTTTCATTATCTTGTGTGACTGCATCTAAACAGTTCTGGTTACTGTTTACCAGTCCTGCTAGCCCATTACTAGTCCATTCATCCGTACTGAACAACCCCAGGATGTTGGCAGGTTTCACATTAAACTTGCTTTAGATCCTCCCACAGCATTTCTATTGGGGTAAGGTCAGGTCTTTGATTTGGCCACTCCAAAACTTCATTATTTATAATTATTATTCTTTAACTGTTCTTTGGTAGAATGTTAGGCTGTCATGATATAAGACTTTCTCTACACAATTATTTATTATTATTGTGATTTTTATGTACATGTGTGACAAAGACAACTTTATACTACCACCCCTATGTGTGTAATTTGGAATACATCAGAGAATGGAACTTATTCTAAAGGACTCTCCTGTGGAAGGGAAGCATAAGCACTTTCAATAGAGGTAGTGAGACATAGAATAGATAAACAGTTTTAAAAACACTGTGGGCCCCAGTGTTCTAATTCCCAGCAACTTGTGGGATCTTCTTTATAATCCTCTGGTACTGCCACCATGGAGACAGGGTGTGTTGAATGGGTGGAATAGGTGAAATCAGAGCAGGATTGCCCTTAGACAGATCAGGGGAAGCTTGGATTAATATTTCATATGTGGATCAGAAAGCTGGGCAGGGCAAAACAATGATTTGCAACATATGAAACAAACTTCCTGCTTAAGAAGTCAATATTCAAGTGATGTTGATCTGCGTGACTGGAAGCAAGTCTGTGCCCCAGACTGGACTCCTGGACCTGGAGCCATCACCTCTTGGTCTTTTAGCAACAGGTCCTAATTCCAGGGCCTCAAACTAAAATATCTATTTTGTTCATGCCATGATACACTTCCACAAATGTGTTCTGAAAATAGATCCCTGTTCTTTAAATAAAAGGCACACACTCACAGGTGATTTGTCATTAAAAACACCTGACTCTAATTTCACCTTCAAATTAACTGTCAATTCTAGAGGTTCACATACTTTTGCCACTCACAGATACATAATATTGTATTATTTTATTACATTTATTTCATAAATAAATTAACATTTTAGGAAATGTGTGTGTGTGATCTGATTTATGACCTAAAACATATTTCTATATAAAAATATATATTTCTATACTCAGAAATATGGAAAATTCACATATTTTTAGGCTACATAGTATAGAACTAGATTGCTGATGACATCACTACATAGCAAAAGGAAACAACTGGACTGCTATGCTGGTTTTTGTCTATAGGCAAAATGTAAAAAAAACAAATCTTAAATTGGAAATATGAATATTTCTCCAAAAATATTCAATTTATGGGTTAATTAATTACAAGAAATGTCATATGTAATTATAGAAAAACAGTGTGCAAAAGTCAGATACCTGAAACTATACCAAACACCCCCAGTGTAAGAATAGTTTAACTGTTTCAGCTGTACAGCTCAGCAGAAAGCTCAGAATTTTAAAAGACTAAGAGGCTAAGTTACTTTAATAAGATTTAGATTAAATTATAATATTTTGTACAATGCAAAAGCTGAAAAACAAAGTAAAGAATATCTCACAAGTTCGTCTTACTGGTTCAGATATTCTTACTAATGTCATAAGCAGAGTGAAGAAGTGAAAGCACACATTAGTTTGCCTGGTGCTACCTTATGTATTGACACCAATACAGAAGCCAGCGAAATGTAGCCTTGTCGTAATGATACAATTCTAATAATTCAATGAAAGAAATATGCATTCTATTACAAATGCATATCTTTAAAAGAAATTTAGTAAACTTCAATGCAAGAGAAGGGGTAACAGTTCTGGACAGTATAGAGCAATGCTTCAGTAGTGTGCCTTCTGTCAGCAATCTAGTTACACACATCTATATTTGCATGACTTGCTTGTTTTTATAAGTATATGTTTCGTAATGAGGCTGTGTCTGCATTAAAAATGATAATTTCTAAGCATGTGGGTTTACTGTGTAAATAGCTCCTTAAAGCAGCTATGCAGAAAAAAGCACTTGGATACAGTACAGAAGATGCTGTGAATTAAAACATGCTTTGAGTCAGTTTCAATTATTTCATTAACTCTGAATTATTTAAAAAGAATTTGGAACAGACGAACTGAATGCAATGCGATGTCCCTTTCTGTTCATTTTATATATTTTTTTATTATTTATTATTTTATTTTACTCTTTTTAGTTTACAGTTACATACAGTAGCTCATATGTTTCTCTCTCTATCGATCTCTGTTAGATCAATAACTTTACATCTGCAAGGTGGACCAAGGTTAGATGAGCCCTATAAAGTGAACAGTAAGTGGACGCAGTGTTTAAAAAATGCCAGCAGCACTGCTATGTGTGATCCACTCTGGGCTATGCAGAGCAACAGAAAGACTACAGCCTGTAACTTCAAAGTGTGCTACAAAAGTGCACCTGTGTAGTGGAAGTGAAGTGGAGCTGATAAAATATATAATTAGTGTAAATTAGTGCAGATTCAAGATTAATTCTACATTAGAACTTAATAAAGCTTGTCAATGCAAGTTTATCCCCTTTTTGTTTGATTATTTTTGGTTGAATTTATTCACACTGTAAAAAGCTAAAAAAATATATTTTTTGAAACAAACTGATATTTTACTCAAATAATTTTAAAATTCAGAAGAGAAATTTGAAACCCCTTTGTTATTATTAATTTACCTTGTAAAACGTTAAGAAACTTTTAAGTAAAAATTAGGGACGCGTTAGAGTCCATTAGATATCAATAAAGAACAAGCCTTACTATAACAATGCCCATAAAAGTCAAACTCACGTGGAAAGGACCTCATCAGTTTGATGTGACTGGGGAATTTAATGTTTTTAATTTCAGGAAAAGGGGCATCACTGTAGCGCGGTTCAGGAATCCAGCGCAAGCGGGATTTCCAGTCAAGGCCACACCTACATTATAAAAGCAAATTCAGAATTAACTACAATAGTGAACCGCAGCAGGCAGTAAACACAGTACCAAAACCAATTCACAACATTAAGTCAGAAAAACTTGACTGATTTCATGCTGTAAATAGATAATTCATTGATGTATAAATGAATTTACAACTATTTGATATGTAACAAATGGCTCTAGTAACACATTTTAGCATTTGGCAGATAACAGGAGTGAACAATGAACAAATATTAACAGTACACAAAAAAAAGATTGCAAACCGAGAGGTGTGGCAAACACATTCAAATGAAACTATTTTTACTTCAACAAATTTACTCAAAAGTGTTCTTTAGTAAAGGGAAGCTCTATAATGAACGATAAAGAGTGACTAACCATTCGAACAAGTAAATAGTTCTTCTGTCAGTGATAAAAACCCTTTTGAAAATGCTTTTTTTTTTTTTTACTTTCTCAGGTTGACAATGTTGTATGCTTAATTTTGGAGCTTCAATTTCAAACGCATAGCACAGTGGAATGATATAAGATTGACCCCATTCTCCAATCTATACAAATAGGGCATAATCCAAATGGTGTTTTTAAGAATAGTGGTGATATACAGAACCACTTGTACAGCTTCTGTAAGTACAACCAATATAAAAACTAAAAAAGTTTTTATTTACATTTTACACAGCGTCCCAACTTTTCACAATTAAAGTTGTAAGAATAAGTAGAATGATATTTCAAATATGCAAATAGGATTTAAATCAGCATCATTTGAATGTGTATGCACAATAATAAAATGTTGCTGTCTTACATATTCTTCTTTTAACAGGAACTGTGTTGATGTAACACATTGTATTCATGTGCAGTGGCTTGATATGTGAACCGTATACATTTAACAATTTCTTTCAGTGCATGAGTAAAAAAAACAAAATGTTGTCACCAACATAGCAAAAAGAGGAATGGCCCTTTGCAGATAATATTTCTATTGCCACCAATTCTGTCTTCAGAAAGTTTCTCTAGAATGGTCCATTTGACATGAAAACAATATGATCAAATCTTGAATAATTATTGAGTGAACTATGTATGGAAAACAGCTGAATTCCTCCTTAAACATTAAAGAGGAATTACCAACTTCTGCTCATTTTTAGTCGTATTAAAGTACTCTAACAAAAACACTTAGAAAGAACACATTTGTGTATGAAATTTAGGGGGAAAGATTAATAATTTGTTCACATCTACAAGTCAAAGAACTGTAATAACTTGCTTGCACCATAAATAAGCACTCATAGCTGCTCCTGTTAACTTCACCAACACTCCCTCCACTGCAACAATTTCACTGATGTGCTCTCATGCTTAACCCTTTAGTGTCTGAACCAAGAAAAAAAAGCAATTACATTTTCTTTCTTTGCATTTATTATTCATTCGGGCCAATAATAATAATGTTTTTTTTTTATTATTGAAACAAAGCCATTGCTTTTTAAAAACAGGCCTCTACCAAATGATTGAATTTTCCCTTTATCATAAAACTCTGAAACATGAACATATTAGTAAAAATCTAAATAAAATCTTGGGTTCTTTAAAAATTTCAGTTAAATCCAATACACTTCCTCAAATGTGTGTTACTGCAACAGAGCCATCTGCAATAGCTGGTTTCGGGGCATCTGATCCTCTTTTTTTCTGGAGTATGCTGCAAAGCATTGCTGGTGTGCATTCAAGCAGAGGAAAGTTCATACCACTTCAGGCATTTCCACCTCGACACAATTTTCGGACCTGCATGGACCCTGCTTGTCATAACACATATTTGCTTGTGAGGGTTTTGGGGTGTAGCGTTTCTGAAATGGCGATGTGTTCAACACTTACTCTGTCAGAAGAGGCTCCATGTGTCTAACGTGAGGTCTGAACTCCCTCTCGTTTTTCTGAGCGATAGAAAACCGATTCCGCGGAAAAGTATTAGCCATCACTGCGCAAAGCCTCGAGCTCTGTGAAGAACATGTCAGATTGCCAACGAAAATAGCATTAACAGAACAGTATAAGCACATGTTTACAGAAGAAAACACTGTTAGCGGCTCGAACACAACTTACACTAACGTCTACAGGATCCACATTTGTCATCAGGTGGGTATGTGTTTGTGTTTAACGAGTAGCTGCTCCAAACTTTTTAAGAGGCAAATTATAATAACAAAAGGTCTCCTTGGAGGAGAAATCAGCTCTTGGGAAACGAGTACACACACAGCGAACAGGTTTGCTCAGTCGGCCCAGAAACGGCCATTTCCTGTATTGTTGTTTACTTTTTTAAACAGATAGGGAACAACAGAAGAATAACTGATAGATAGATAGATAGATAGATAGATAGATAGATAGATAGATAGATAGATAGATAGATAGATAGATATTATTAATACTATTAATGTACAATAACAAATTATATAAGAAATACAATTATTTTAGTTTAATATAATTAAATAATAATAAAAAGGAAGAGTATATTACATACACAAATGAACAATCTACATTTTCTCATATTTCTGCAAATGCTCATATAGATGCAATAATTTATCAGCCTTAGTAATTTTTTTTTCTATTTTTTTTTCAACCAGCCACCAAATATACCTCTATGAATATAACATTTTACAAATATAAAAGCAGACATTATCATTTAAAAAATACAAATTTTCTCCTTCTTGCAATCAACAATACCCAAAAGAAAGTCTTTAACTTAATCAAACTCGTTAAAGAATATTTACATAAAGACCAGAACATCTGACCAGGATTTTACAGCATGAAAACACACACCCTGTCCCGGGTCGCTCAGTGGCAGGAAAAGTTGTGACCAGGCATTTTTGTGACATTTTTCATTCGAGCCGCAAGGTGGCGCCTAAAGCTAACTAAGCTCGAGCAGCCCCTCAGGCGAGGTTTTCACCAAAACGTAGCAAGTAAAAGCCCTCTTATATGCTCTTCGTCTTTTCCTAACCCAGTTCCGCCTGTCCTTGGAGCAAGTTCAGTGTTGTTTAATCAAAAGATATGTTTAGAAATAATACAACTCAGTATGAGCTTTATTTGTGCCACACATTTCCATTCAGAGATAGTAGAGTCAGCATACACAAATGTGTTTCTTCAACATTAACATCATCTAAGTGTTTGACCAACGGTTGAGATTTTCAGCTAGTCCGCCATCTCTGATCTCTACATCCTCCATCAAAAACCCTGACAAACCCCTCAGCATGGTGGTGGCAGCAGATTACTCAGATTACTAAAATTTGAGTAAGGGAGGTGCAATTCTGACACACTGTCCTAAACATCTGGGGGTGAGAGTGCTGCATATACATATATAGCTTATTAATAACCTTATACAACATTAAAAGGGGGTACAGCTCCACTGTTAGCTTTAGCATTAGCTCATCAGAAGGGACAGCTTCAGTCACTTAAACTTGCTTGTTGGAAGATATTATGTGGGTCCTGAGTCCTTAGTATTTTGACAGATTAGAAAAGAAAATGTTACCTTTCTACATAGTTTCCTAATAACAGGAAGTGATGGTGTGTTGCTATGCCAACATACATCATAACACTGCACCTCTGAAGGCAATACTAAAACTAAAACTTTACTAACTTTGCATCACCATCCACCATTTTTTAAAATCATTTCCAGCTGTGTGTATCTTCACCCCTTTTGTTTCCCACTGCATTGTGGGACATGTCCAACAGCACCACAGATTCTCCCATATTGAGTGGATATTGAAGTTTACTCATCTTTGACATTTCAGACACACCTATGAGAACTTGCTGCTTGGTGTGACAAAGATTTCCCTGATTTCTCTCTCGCTCCTTAAACTGTTGAATATATCCCCATTTTGTGGACCTTCAAACATGTACGCCTGCAAAGAAAACACAGCAAAGTCTGATTATTTTTTGAAAAGAAAATAAAGAGAAATGTTTGTTAACTGTAGCCTACTCCTTCAGTACTTACCTCAAGATAGATTCAGAGTGACAGTAGCTAGGTTAATGGAGGAGGAACACAGAACAGTTCTGCAAAAATACCGACATGTTTTCAGTGAACAATTGGGCAGCCCAAAGCCTCCCGGCTCAGGGTTTCGGACAGAATGAATGATGAATAGGTGAAGACACTGTTTGTTACTGGAGAGAGAGAGAGAAAGAGAAAGACAGACAGAGAGAAAGAGAGAGAAAGACAGAAACACACACACACACAGAGAGAGAGAGAGAGAGAGAGAGAGAGAGAGAGAGAGAGAGAGAGAGAGAGAGAGAGAGAGAGAGATCGTGAGGAAGTGTGTTGGGATTACAGCTGTCAGAACAGATCACCTCTTTAGACTACACACACACACACTGTGTCTACCTCAGGGTGGGCTGGTACAGCGGAGTCGATGCTTCAGTAGGCATGTGTGTTCTGGTGTGGATTTGACCGTGCAGTCTTCAGCAGCTGCCTCACACACTTTACAGCTAAAAATGCTGACCACTGGCCTGGCTTCTGACAGCTAATCTGTAAAACTGGACACAGTACAGTTTTATATTGCACCTACTGTTCCAGCATCGTTCTAGATCCACTGAAAGCAAGGTTGAATGTTCATTTTGCACAAGGAACATCTGCCTGCACATATGTCTGCACCTTTCCTGAAATAATGTAATAATGTAAACATTCTCAAACTGCACCTTTTGCTCAGCGCACATATGAAATCTGAGCTGTTTTAAATTCAGGATGTGATGTCACAACTACGAACACATTTCCATAGGACAGCCTACAGCAGTGCAGCTTGCTCATGATGAGGAGTGCTGCTGCTCCTCCATACAGCCTGCAGCAGAGGTATTGAGTGATCACAGTTTTTGGTACCAAAAAACAAACAAATGTTATAAACTATAAAGAGTCAAATGCAAACGTATGAACATCTATCTTCTGTGGGGATTAGACTGATTTTTTTTTTGGACATCGCTAGTGCTATTTAACAAATCTGACAGGCAAATTAATTCTGTGATCAGAGTAGCTTTCTATTATCTTTGTCTGGTCTTTGCTGTTTTGGCTTTTACAAACTTAGAGAGAGATATTCATGCTTTTATATAATCTAGTATTGATCACTGTAATGCCCTTTGCTCTGGTTTGTGCAAATCATCCTTTCATTGCTTACAGCTGGTACAAAACCCAGCATCTCGACTGTTGATTGGTACCAGGAAAAGAAAACACATTACTCCAGTTCTGGAATCACTGCACTGACTTCTACCAGATTTAAGGATTCAGTTTACTCTTGTTGTTTGTATTTAAGGCTTTCAATGAACTGGCACCCCCTTATATTTGCACCACTCCTCCACCACAAACCTTCCCCACATCACTAAGGTCATCAAATGACCTTCCTTTGGTTTGTGTGTAAGTATTTGGTTAGTTTGTGTGTATTGCTTTGTACAGCTATGTACAGCTTTGTACAACGATGCCCCCCCTTAATGATTATTTGAGTCTACATTTACTGTGCTGTTATTTATTAAATATTTGAATAGTTTGAATTTAACCCTTTAGGCCCCAATAGAAATTTGCAATGCTTTTCATGACATTGTTCAGAGTTAAAGGCTCATTTATCACTGCTTTAAATTAAACAGTTCATCATAAAACTAGGAGAACATTTACTCAAAGGCATGATTTTGGGGGCTAGTGGTCTAGGGGGACATCCTCAGGTAACGTTAGCAAAGGGTCAATTTTACAACTCACCTCTTTTCTCAATGCAAAGTTTAAACATAGATAATAATATATATTCAGCTTAATGGTAAGGAGTTTAGTTCTGTCACTGGTTTAGATGTTGCAGAGTCAAGAGACGGAGATAAACAGAAATAAAAGCATAACTAATGAATAAAATCTATACAAATTTAGTAAAAAAAAACATTTAAATAACTTATCAAAGTTTGCTTTTTTTGTCGGTTCCACTTTAAATACTGCAACATTCTGTTATGACTGCCTACCATTTATGGTGGAACAGAAAATGCCAGCAAGATAAAAGCAACAAACATGGAGCACTAGCTTTGAACTATGTAATAGGAACTCGGCTGTTCATTCGGTAAACCAGCTAATCTGACAATGAAAATCTTTGGATCTGACAGGATGTTAAATTACAGCATGATGTCACTTTTCTCTTGGTGTCTTTGTAAAACAAAATGTGTACGTGTGAGACTACCAAAAGCATAGTCGCATATTTGTTCAGTAACACCAACAAGTATTCGAGGCCTAAAGAAGGCTTTTCGAGGTACAGACCCTTTTAGTGCATGTGTTGGTTTGTTCCAAATGCCCTCATTATTTTGATGCAATAGGAAGGAAGCAGTATAAATAGCCCACTGTCTGTTGTAGGGGTGTTCTTTTTCCATAGGCAGCAGATTTAGCAGGCACACAGATCTCGGCATGACACCGGCGGCTAATTAGGCAAAAAAGACGAGGAAATCCTGCGCCCACCCCCCCCCCCCTTTAGAAAAAAAAAACATGGCCTGCCCTGTGGCAACTACAGCACCATCAACATATCTGATCTCGCTCTCTCTCTCTCTCTCTTGCTTTAATGTTCTCTCTATTCCCTTCCCTCTATTGTTCTTGTGTTTTTCTCTTTCGCTATCTATCTTTGTCTCTCTCTCTGTGTCTCTCTCTGTCTCCCATTCTCTCGCTCCTTCTGTCTCTCTCTCTCTCTCTCTCTCTCTCTCTTTCTCTCTCTCTCATCTCTCTCTCTCTCTCTCTCTCTCTCTCTCTCTTTCTTTTTCTCCAATAAAGATATAAAAAACTATCCTTCTGTTTGGAGTAAATGATTTTGACACTGTTCCCCCTCATCTTTCTTCCTCCATTTGTAAAGAACAGTAATCCTGGATGAATTTATCTAGGTTAAATCTAGGTGATACACCCCCCCTTTTCTCTCTCTCTAATTGTGTAATGTAATGATGTATACAGCAGACGTTTGGCTGCTCTATTGCATGCCACACACAGGCTTTCATTTGGTAAATTGGTTGGGGAGATTTTGCATGCTGAGGTTTGAGGTTTAGCGCCCATGGGGTGGGGGGGGATTAAGACTGACAGATGTCAAAACATATAAACACAGATCGCACTCCATCCTCTTTACACTTTCAGAGGCTTTTTGTCAACTGGATGCTTTACTGTTCGGTATGAGACTTGCTCATTTGACACCTTTTTATCTCCTTCTCGCTTTCACTCGGTTCAGTTCAGTTCAGCTCAGTGCAGTTTAACCCAGCTCAGCTCATCCCAGCGTAGTTCATCTCAGCTTTCCTCAGCTCATCTCATCCCAGTGTAATTTAGCTCAGGTCAGTGTAGATCAGCTCAGCTTAGTGTAGTGTAGTTTAGCTCAGCTCATCTCATTTCAGTGTAGTTTAGCTTAGCTCAGCTCATCTCATCCCAGTGTAGTTCAGCTTACCTCAGCTCATCTCAGTGTAGTTTAGCTTAGCTCAGCTCATTTCATCCCAGTGTAGTTCAGCTCAGCTTAGTGTAGTGTAGTTTAGCTCAGGTCAGTGCAGATCAGCTCAGCTCATCTCATTTCAGTGTAGTTCAGCTTATCTCATCTCATCTCGTTTAATCTCAATGAAGATTATCAGCTCAGTTTAGTGTAGTGTAGTTCAGCTCAATTCAGTTCAATTACATTCAGTTCATTTCACAATGGGATAGACCATTATCATCATCATTAGTTAATTATTATATCATTAACTATTTTTTGGGGACCAGAACACATACAAACACACACACACACACACACACATGCATGCATGCGCATCTAAACTGTGCAGTAACACTCAGAGACAATATGAAATGCAGTAATGAGAACTCTTGCCTTGCGCACTAGGTGCACCAGATAGTTAAGGGGACAGCAGTGGTTATTATAGGGAAGAGCATGTGTTTTAGTTAGTAAGAGAATAACATCATCAGATAAATCAGTTTAAAACAGAATTAAAGTGTGATGTGTTTATGAAGCTGGGAGCTGTTTAATTATGCAAGGCCTACTTCTGTCCATATGCTCAGTGAAATAACAGAACAGCCTGAGAAACGAAGGGTCTGGATCCGGGAAATGTCTCAGTCATGCCTCTCTCACACACAGCCACACACACACACAGCCACACACACACACACACACACACACACACACACACACACACACACACACACACACACACACACACACACACA
>JBBPDA010082677.1:0-12167 GCA_037974385.1 Arnoldichthys spilopterus
CTTGATTGTTTCCTCTGTCCTGGAAGTCGCTTTGGATAAAAGCGTCAGCCAAATGAATAAATGTAAATGTAGAAGCTTCTCCAGAATTAATCTCTAATTTAAAAAACTGGTGTTCCAGAACACATACCTAGTTGTGTGCTCAGTGAGTGCATGGTGTAGCTGTCCCACATCTTTCAGACATCCTTGAACCTTTCTGCCATTCCTGGGTGTTTTCAGTCTACCACCATCATCCTGGTGCACAAGAAACAAACATTTAGATGACTACATGACTATCGTCCCATTGCACAGACATCAACCATCCAGAAATGCATTGAGAGAGTAGTCAGGTCACACTTCATGGTCATGCTTCCCAGCTCATTACACACACTTCAGTTTGCTTACCATCCATACTGGTCCACTTATCATTTTTACTGCCTTCCACCTTCCTTCATCAGATATGGACAGTTATAACCCTCAGGAATGCTGTTCATTGATTCCAGTTCAAAATTTAACACAACTATCCCACTGAAAGGTGATTATAACATTTGGTCTAAACACATTCTTTTGTATGAATATTAATTTTCAAAAAGTTTGTTGCCTCCATGGTGGCAATTTGCATATACTCCATATACTGCATGTTATGAAAAGTAATCAGATGTACTGCAATTAACTGCAGTTCCTCTTTGCCATGAAAATGAACATAATCCCCCCAAAAAAACATTTCCACTGCATTTCAGCCCTGCCACATAAGGACCTGCTGGCATCATTTTGGTGATCCTTTTGTTAACACTGGTGAGACTGTTGATGAGGGCTGGAGATCACTCTGTCATGGTTATTAATTAGAATAGCACAGCTGCTCTAAAAGGATTGTGGTGCTCATTGTTCTTCTTCTGTTAACCATGATTATGTACAAGGAAACACATGCAGTCATTGCTTTGCACAAAAAGGGCTTCACGCGCAAGGATATTGCTGCTAATAAGATTACACCTAAATCAACCATTTATCATATCATCAAAAACTTTAAGGAGAGAGTTTCAGTTGTTCTAGCAGGTGTAGTGCTAACAATCTCCCAACCCCCATTTATCACTCACTATTTAAATAGCCCTTGGAAGCTTACAAGGAAGCGTGAAGGCCTCCTTAATGTGAAGACCTCTGTACGTAAAGACCTGCGAGTCTACCTGCGCGAGCCCGAGCAAGGACAGTAAGATCAGTCCATATAGCTAAAGAATAAGTATGCCATACTTACCATGCTTTCTCAGCCTATTTAGGTTATTAATCACAGGCCCAGGCCACATTCTTTCCACAGGAAAACACTCAACACCAACAACCTCTGCCAGCTACGGAAATCCTCAACTGCCAACACCACCTTTGCCTTCAGTCTTTGGAACTGTCAGTCGGCCGTCAACAAAGCTGACTTCATCACCGCTTTTGCTCAGCAACAGTCTCTTCAAGCTCTAGACCTATCTGAAACAGGGATCCAACCTGAGAACACTGCAACGCCAGCTGCTTTGTCCACAGACGTCTCCTACACCCCTGGAAGCAGAACAGGTTTGTTTGATCTTCAAGCACTAGAAACACACACCCCTTTCATCTCTATGTAATACTACCTCATTCGAATTCCATGCTGTTAAAATTACACATCCAGCTAACATCTTTATTATTGTCATTTACAGACCACCAGGCCAACTATGCGAGTTCACTGAGGATCTGTACATGCTGCTGTGCTCCATAGAAGATGATGGCACTCCATGCATACTCCTCGGTGATCTCAACATTCACCTCGACAAGACCCAAGCAACCGCCTTCACTGCACTACTAGACCTACAGTGACTAGACACCCCACCAACTCACAGAAAAGAAAAACAACTAAAACTGGTCCTAACGCGTAACTAATCCTTCTCTCACACACTTACATGTATCTGACCATGCATTCATAAAATTCAACTTCTCTGTCCCTCTGCATCCAACCACACCTCATCCTAAGGTGCTGTGGTGTAGAAATCTATGCTCTCTCTTTCCCATTCACCTATCTTCCTTTGTCTCATCTGCCCTCCCATACACAGGCCTCATTTCCACACTAGACACTAATGCAGCTACTGAAACACTTTGCTCTCACCTCTTCTCTCGACAGACTCTGCCCCCTCACTCCCAGACCTGCCAGATTTATACCACTCAGCCCATGGCTCTCTGACACCCTTCACAACCAGAGAACTGAACTAAGGGCAGCAGAAAGAAGATGGCAGAAACACAAGCACCAGAACGACCTTGCAAACTACCAGAGCCTACTGTCCTCCACTATCAATCACTCCACCGCAATCACAGCTGCAGAAACATCTTACTTCCATGACAAGATCAACGGCATCACAGAGTGTGGCAAGCTATTTAACACCTTCTCTACCCTTCTTAACCCCCCACCCCCACCCCATCCATCCTTTCTTAAAGCTAATGGTCTTGCATGATGAAGTGGCAACAATCAGTCAACAGTTCACGTCATGCACTGGTGTCCAGCAACTACCTCTACAATATGAGATCTTCTCCACATTTAGCCTGCTTTCAGAAACTTTCATTCCTTCTCACCTTCTCCAGGTGATCTCACCAACAATCATCCTGTCACTGACCCAGCTTGTAAACTCATTGCTGACATCTGTAATATTCCCAGCAACCTTCAAGGATGCCCGGATATCACCGCTACTAAAGAAGCACAACATGGACCCTTCCCAGGCAGCTAACTACAAACTGGTATCTCTCCTACTATTTCTTTACAAAATCATTGGACATGCTGTTTATAACCAACTCTCTACTTTTCTCTTACAGAACAACCTTCTAATAAACCAATCTGTTTTTAAGAGTGGTCATTCCACCGAAACAGCCCTGCTAAGTGTGGTGAACTCCCTATGAATGGCGAGAGCTACCAATAAATCATCAATTCTCATACTGCTAGATTTATCTGCAGCATTCGACACAGTCAGCCACACACTGCTCCTCTCCACCCTCTTCAGTCTCGGCATCACTGGATAGGACACTCGACTGGTTCAGGTCTTACCTTACAGACAGATTCTACGAGGTATCTTGGAGAGGGGAAGTATTGGGTCCTCTCCTGATGAACACCGGTGTTCCTCAGGGATCGGTACTCGGCCCCCTCCTCTTCTCACTGTACGCAACTTCACTGGGCCAGATCATCAACTGACATGTTTTTTCTTATCATTGCTATGCTGATTACACTCAATTGTATCTCTCTTTCCCACCAGGTGATTACACCATCTCCTCGTTGTCACAAAGCAGCTTTACAGAAACCGGGTCCTAGCCCCCAAAGAGCAAGCCAAGGGCGACAGAGGCAAGGAAAAACTCCCTAGTAGTAGGTAGAAACCTTGGGAGGAACCAAGGCTCAACTACTAGCCCAGGCACTGGTAATATCTCGCCTTCATTACTGCAACTTGGTGCTGGCCAGTCTTCCTGCAACCTCAATCAAGCCACTCCAGAGGATTCAGAATGCAGCAGCTCAGCTGATCTTCAACCAACCGAAATGCGCTCAGGTGACACCATTATTTTGCTCCCTGGACTGCCTCCCCATCTCAGCTTGAATCAAGTTCAAGTCCTTGATGCTCACCTACAAGATCATCAATGGATCATCTCCTGGCTACATGAAAACACTCATCCAGACCTACACACCCACCAGTTCACTCAGATCAGCAATGGAACAGCAGCTGGAGATTCCATCCCCTCATGGAATCGAACACCACTCCAGACTCTTCTCCTTCATTTTTCCTCAATGATGGAATGAGCTACCCAGTGACACAATATCAGCTGAGTGTCTCTCGACATTCAGGAAGCATCTCAATTGTTCCGCACCCACCTCAACACATAAGCATAGCGGTCCCATATGAACTATTGCTACCTGATAACTGACAAGATGTCACCCAGAGAATAATGTTCCACTTAGTTTTACTGTAGCACTTGTCAACTGGTTATATTGTAGTAGTTTTTGTAAGAACCTGGCATATGTATTTATTGTGGTAGTTGCTGTCGGTAGTTACTGTAAGCGCTTGGGAAATGTATTTATTCTAGTAGTTGCTCTTTGTAGTTAATGTAAGCACTTGGCATATGTATTTATTCTAGTAATTGCTGTCTGTAGTTACTGTAAGCACTTGGCATATGAATGTTTATTAGTAGTTGTGGTCTGTTATTTATTTTACAATTATGAGAAATGCGTTGGTCTTCCTTGTAGCACCGCCTTCAGTGTTGCCCTATGCAGCGCTAATGCTTGATTGTTTACTCTGTCTTGGAATTCACTTTGGATAAAAGCGTCAGCCAAATAAATAAATGTAAATGCAAATGTAAATGTTCTGAAGAAGGCTTTAGGGTCCAGCAAGTGCCAGGACCATTTCCTAAAGTTGATTCATCTGTGGGATCAAGGCACCACCAGAGCATGTTCAGGAATGGCAGCAGGCAGGTGTGAGTGCATCTGCATGCACAATGAGGTGAAGACTGGTGATAGCAGCAAAGAAACCACTGAGTACTGGAGTAAAGTGATTTTCTCAGATTTATCCCCTTTTCGATTGTTTGGAGCATCCGGAAAAAAGATTGTCCAGTGAAGAAAAGGTGAGCCCTACTATCAGTCCTGTGTCATGTCAACCGTAAAACATACTGAGACCATTCATGTGTGTGGATGCTTAGCCAAGCAAGCTTACTTATAATTTTGCTTTAGGACAAAGAATGGTACCAAAATCCTCAGATTGCAAATTCTCCCAACCATCCAAGAACAGTTTGGTGAAGAACAATGTCTTTTCCAGCATGATGGAGCACTGTGTCATAAGGCAAAAGTGACAACTAAGTGGCTGGGAACAGTTATTAAAATTTTGGGTCTACGGTCAGGAAACTCCCCAGACCTTAATCCCGTTGAGAACTTGTTGTCAGTCCTCAAGCGGAATGTGGAGAAACAAAAACCCACAAATTCTGACAAGCTCCAAGCATTGATTATTCAAGAACAGGCCATCAGTCTGTCCCAGAAGTTCATTAGCAGCATGCCAGGGTGAAAATCTATACTTGTGTCTTCCTCAAAACTTTTGGCTATGACTGTAGACTTCCTCACAGCATAGCATAGTGGTACCCTGGTGTGCCCCTTTCACTATTAATATGTTTATATACCCACAAAACAATATAACTAATAATAAATGTAATTTGTAAATAAAATTCGTGGAGCAGTAATGCTGCTATCTATAATTCTAAGGTGCTTTTTATATACTGTTGTGATTACTACATTAGTTACCATTTACCATACTGTGTACTAAAAATATAGCCATATAAAAATGTACTATTACAATTATAATAACCAAAATTATCATTGTTATCAGTATTATCTCAGTATTGTTATAATGTTCTAAAAGTAATGATACATGAACTTAACCCTAATGTTGTGTACAGGTGTTCTGAATTTTTTTCCTACCTGAAATTTTTTTTCCTACTGTCAGGAGGGCGCCCTAGCCCCACCCCCACAGCTGAGCCAAAGCTCGGGCTCAGCTGTGGGCAGTTCATTGAGGGTTTAAAGGGCTTTCGTGGGCGTCCCTCCTTGTCCATCGTTGTACACTGTATGGTCCTTTTCCGTTGTGTCGGTCAATAAACCCCCTTGTTTCTTAAAACTGTCCTGCCTGCGTTTGCTGCCAAACACCCCCGGATCATTACAGAATGACGGACCACACGATGGCAGCCGCGGCAGGACGCTACTACGATCTTGGCATGAGTATGGTGGCGGACTGGCTTAGCCGAGGGGGCGAGCGTGCTAGAGGTCAGTGCATCCTGGGCCAGTTAAAGGACACCAGATCCGCCAGGGAGAGTGAACCGGAGTTGGGCCTCTTCTCCGAGGGGCACTCGACCCGGGGGCTACCCAGGCATAGAAAGCGTGGAGAGGACCTCCTGCGGTGACTTGTCCGGGAAGGTCCTAAGCGGTGGGTGTCCAGCTCAGTGTACCAGCGGGATCACCCCTGCTCGCAGCCCATTCACCCAGGGTGTTCGAGCTCAAGATGAGTCAGTCGACGAACCAGAAAGCGCCGTGGAGACCTCCGGGGAAACCGTGCCTCGAACCCCTTCACTTCCGGGTCGAAGCTCCTGTTCCTTCCGGGTCGCAGTTGATGACGCTGGAAGCTATGCTCCCCAGGGCCAGCGAGGAGCTAGCAGGCAAGGCTAGCTCCAGGCCCACAGCAGCCAAGCCCAGGCCGTGAGCCACAAGGACCGCGGTATCCAGAGGGGCGAGTCCCAGCGCGGAAGAAGTCGCTGCCATGCACTGCTCCCGCGGTTCAGGAACAGCTGCTGCAAGTTGCCATCTGCGCGGGGCTGCGAGAGCTGCCGGAGAGCCACTGGAACAACCGGGCCCAGCCTGCGCACCGCAAAAGAGGTCATGCCAAGCCTGCACACTGACAGTTCCGGGTCACAGAGGAAGACCCTGGAAGCCCCAATCCCCAAGACTTCAGGGGTGAAGCCGGGGAGAATCGCAGGCTCGGCACAGGGAACGTCGTGGAAGCAGCCCGGCTTCCGCGGGATGTTGTTTGCGCGGCCCAGGCTATGGGTTCCACAATCCAGGCCTCCACCAGTTCTGTGGGCATGAACACTGGGGGCCCTGATATGGTCTTTGTTTCTGCCCCCAGCACTGTTTCCCCAGGTGTTGCTGGGTGGCATGTGTGTGTTTTAAAGTTTCATGACAGGTCTCTAGGTGTGCCCTGTGTCCTTTTCCGTTGTGTCTGTCAATAAATCCCCTTGTTTCATAAAAACATCCTGCCTGCGTTTGCTGCCAAACACCCCCAGATCATTACACCTACCAGTAGCATATATTTTTTAACTATATCTGTTTTTTATTTTCCTATCTGAAATATTTTCCTTCCAGTAGCCTAAATTTCTAACCATATGGTTACGAGCTAGTAGGAACATTATTTAGGCAGCAAAAGACAATCTGAAAAATGTTCCTACCTTAAGACTGTCAGAGGAGCTTTGGCTCCATCTGGTAGCCGTGAACGGTCTGCATCACCAGAGTACTAACCGGCCTAACCACGCCCCTTCCAGGTGGTGCTCATCAAGGGGACCTCAGAACAGGCATATTAAGCAAGGCCTGAACAACAGCAAACTGCGAGTTTTCATTTGTTCATGCAGCGACTCTGAGCATTTTTCTTGTATTGTGGTTATTTCTGGATTTTGACTGTTTTGGATTTTCGGATTTTCGAGTTTTGCAATTGCCCCTGATATTCTTGTTTGCTGGTATTTTTGACTTTTGCCTGTTTTTCGACTCTGCCTTTTGGATTGCCTTTGTTGTACCCTGTTGCCGCGTGTATTGGAACATTTGCGCCTGAAACTGACCACGATCTTGTCTTTCCTTTGATGTCCCTGTTCACCATGTTTTTTGACCTCTTGCCTGAAGACCTGAACTGTGTAAAAAAAACATTCACTTTTCTCAGCACTTGTGTCCAGAGCTCTTTCGAGGATCCCAGGATCCTAACAGAAAACCTTGCCGTTTCAATAGACACAGCTGGAAGTAACGAGGGGAGCCAACAAAACGTTCCAGAGATCATGTAAGCCGTCATAGAGCAAGGTCAACTATTGGGTGAGCACCATAATGAATTACATCAAATTTGTGCAAGCATGGTGGAACTCACAAATGCCATTCGACAGCTTTCCCTTTCCTCACCGGCTACCATTTCTGGAGGGACAACTTCCGTAAACAGCGCTCCCAACGCGCCTACCCCTACTGCTGCACAATATTTTTAGAGCGAGGTAAGGCTTGTAAAACCAGATAAATTTGCTGGAGACCCAAACAAATGTCGAAGTTTTTTATTTCAATGCTCACAGTACCTCATGCAGTTTCCAGAGAAAACTGAAAGACAGAAAATAGCAATAGTAATTTCACTGCTAACCGGAAGTGCACTTGAATGGGCTACGGCGACCTGGTCTGAGGAGCGAGTGAATCAGATCACGTATGAGGAATTCATAAGGCAGCTTAAGATCATCCTCATGAGGGAAAGGGGCCCAGAGAGAGGATAATAAAACTTAAGCAGGGTAAAAGACCCCCTTTTGAGTACACTTTAGAATTCAGAACATTATCTACTATGAGTCAATTCAATGAGTTTGCGTTAAGTACTATGTTCAGAGATGGATTAAACGAAGAAGTAAAGATGGAGTTGGCATGCCGAGATGAGGAGAGATCACTACATTCATTAATCGAGATGGCAAACAGGATTGATCAATTAATCAGAGAACGAAGAGGATCAAGAAATCGTACATTTTTTCGCACGGTTACCAGCCGAGAGAAAGAGGAGGAACCCATGCAGCTAGGGGCCACAGCATTGACTCCCGAGGAAAGAGAGAAACGGAGAAGGAGAGGATTGTGTTTTTACTGTGGTAAACCAGGGCATTTGGTAGCAGAGTGTGCTATGAAATCTACCAGGAGTCGAGAGAAGAGAACAACACCAGAGGTGAGAGACGAAACATGTTCTATTTTTTTTAAGCCTGTGATCGTACCAGTGCAGCTTGTGAACCAACCAGCTAACCCTGTATTCTCAGCACTCCTAGATTCAGCAGCAGCGGGAAACTTTATAAATGAAGACACGGTCCGGAAACTGGAATCGGAATGTGAAAGACTGGAATCACCTCTGTCTGTTCTGGCCTTAGATGGCAGACCCATTGGAGAGGGTAAGGTGACGCACAGAACCAAACCAATTATGATCACAATAGGAGCGATACACAAAGAGGAAATCATGTTTTTTGTAATCACCTCTGCTTCCCATAAGATTATACTAGGACTCCCATGGCTAAAGAAGTATGTACCTGTGATCTCATGGTCAGGTTCCGAGATCATGTCATGGTCTGAAAAATGTAGGAAGCAGTGTCTAAGCCTGCCTTGTGTGGCAACTAGCATCGAAAGGAACCAGCGACTCCAGTGCAAATTCCTCCAGAATATGAGGATTTACAGGAGGTATTTAGCACGAATAAAGCAAATAAACTACCTCCTAACCGAGAGAGATTGTACAATTGATCTGATTTCAGGGTGTTCTCCCCCACGCAGCCGAATCTACCCATTGTCTAGAACCGAAATTAAAGCAATGGAACAGTACATCAAGGAGGCATTGGAGATTCGTTCCACTTCCTCTGCCTCCGCGGGGGTTTTCTTTGTAAAGAAGAAGGATGGGGGTTTAAGGCCTTGCATCGAATATAGGGGACTAAATGCAGTGATCAAGCCGTTTACTTACCCACTTCCTTTGGTACCTTTGACATTAGAACAGATACGGGGAGCTCTTCACCAAGCTGGATTTGCAAAGTGCGTACAACCTTTTAAGAATTAAGCCAGGAGAGGAATGGAAAACAGCGTTTTCCACCACAAACGGACATTATGAATATTTGGTGGTTCCATATGGTTTGTCATTGGCTCCGTCAGTGTTCCAATCTTTCATGAATGAGGTACTACGTGACATGCTGGGTCAATTTGTCATTTCCTAGATCAATGACATTCTGATCTTCTCCCCTGACAGAAGCAGTCACATTCAGCACGTGAGAGCGGTCTTAAAGCGCCTATTGGAAAATCAGCTGTTTGTAAAGGCTCGAAAAATGGAAGTTCCACAGAGAGGTTGTAACGTTTCTCGGTTATGTAATCAGCATGAACAGGGTTAAGATGGATCCTGAGAAGGTGGGAGCAGTACAAAACTGGGAGGAACTGTGAAGGGGTCGCAGTGTTTTCTAGGGTTTGCTAACTTTTACAGAAGGTTTATCAGGAATTTCAGTTTGGTTGCTTCACCTTTGACAAAAATGTTGAAAAAACCGAGAAGCGGTCATCTGAAACTGACATGGAATTCTGAATCAAGAGAGGCATTCAGAGAACTGAAGAGAAGGTTCACCTCAGCTTCCATCCTAAGACACCCCGATCCAGAGAAACCTTTCATCGTGGAAGTAGATGCATCCAATGTAGGGTTCGAATCAATACTACCCCAACGGCAAGGTGAGCCTGAGAAACTTTACCCTGTGCTTATTTTTCAAAGAAACTATTTCCCACAGAACAGAACTATGATGTGGGGAATCGGGAACTGCTAGCCATTAAGATGGCACTGGAAGAGTGTAGGCACTGGTTAGAGGGATCCCAAGAACCGTTTGTGGTGTTAACGGATCAGCGAAACTTGGAGTTCCTCAGATCGGCAAAGAGATTGAATCCTCGACAGGCAAGGTGGGCCTTGTTTTTTACGTGATTTCAATTTAGGATTTCATACCGACCAATGGAAAAGTCGATGCTTTATTTAGAATGTATGAGTCCAAACAGGTGGAGAAGGAACCACAAACCATCCTACCTGAGAACCTGTTCTTGGCGCCGATCCAGTGGGAGATTGAGGAGGAGATAGAGAGAGAAACCAGACTTGAACCTCCTCCTCCTGAGTGTCCAGAAGAGAAGACATACGTACCCAGGTCAGTAAGAGACCAATTGTTGAAGTGGGTCCATTCCAGCACAGCCACAGGACACCCGGGAATCACTCAGACAAGGGACTTAGTATCAGAAAGATTGTGGTGGCCCGGGCTCCGAGAGCAGGTGGAACGTTATGTAAGGTCCTGCTCCACTTGTGCCATCACCCCGCGACAATTACCTGTAGGAAAACTTCAACCATTACCTGTACTGAATAGACCCTGGTCTTATATTGCGATTGATTTAGTCACGGATTTACCATTATCCGAAGGTAACACTTGCATCCTAGTAATTGTGGATCGATTTTCAAAATCTAGTAGACCTTTGGCTAAGTGGGCAGTGGTGGCCTAGTGGTTAGGGCACTGTGCTAGGTAACTGAAGGTTGCAGGTTCAAGACCCGGCTCAGGCACTACTGAGGTTCCCTTGAGCAAGGTACTGTCCCACTACTCTGCTCCACGTCTTGGAAGTCGCTTTGGATAAAAGCGTCAGCCAGATATGTAAATGTAAGTTGCCTTCTGCATTTCAGTTAGCAGAGGTAATATTCAATCAGGTGTTCCGGTATTTTGGTTTGCCCGAAGACAGACAGAGGCCCACAATTCACCTGGTAAGCTTGGAGTAAAGGTCAGTTTAACTTTGGGGTATCACCCGCAATCTAATGGACATGTAGAGCGGGTTAATCAGGACTTGGGCAGATTTCTAAGGAGTTATTGCTATAATCAGCAAGCTAGGTGGGCCAGTTTTTTACCATTTGCAGAATATGCTCAGAATTCTCTGAGAAACACATATACTGGGCTAACACCTTTTCAGTGTGTTTTGGGTTTTCAGCCTGCCCTATTCCCCTGGAATGGTAGGGTGACCGAGGTCCCGGCAGTTAATGAATGATTTCAGAAAGCAGAACAGGTTTGGGAAACCACCCACACAAACATTTTAAAAGCAATTAGATGACAGAAGGAACAAGCCAATCATCACAGGAGGGACCCACCAAACTACCAACCAGGGGATAGGGTATGGTTATCTACCAGGGATTTGAGATTAAAGCAAATGTGTAGAAAATGGAATCCTAGGTATATTGGTCCTTTTAAAATCATAGAAAAAGTAAATGAAGTGTCTTTCAAATTATCATTGCCTGCTACTTACCGAATGTCTCCTGTGTTTCATATATCCTTGCTGAAGCCTGTCCTGAACGGTCCCCTGGCCAATGATGTACCCACAGACACTCCTCCGCCGGCTCTGGACATTAAGGGTACACCAGCTTATTCGGTCCGGTCCATACTGAATAGTAGGAGATGGAAGAGGGGCCTAAAGTACCTAATTGACTGGGAGGGGTATGGGCCGGAGGAAAGATGCTGGGTACCGGCGGCTGATGTTTTGGACCCCGAACTGACCGCGGAATTTCACATGAGGAGGCCGGAACGGCCGGGTCCGAGACCCCGGGGGCCAGAGGCGAGCATCTATCCTACAACTGTCTATTTCTTGTGGTGTTGTCTGTACATCACCAGTTTTGCCATTACGGAGGAATTCTTCAGCATACTGTAAAATGAATCACAAATGTATATTTGTGATCGACTTAATATAGTTACCTAATACACAGATATGGAGTATTAAGTTATATAGTAAGTGTGAAATTCTCATAATACATAAGAAAGTAAAATGTATTCATAAAGCACATTTTCATATCAAGCACACTCCATGCCAAAATCATCAATATTAAAAACAATAAAAGGCTTGAAGTACTTCAGTTGTGTGTAATGGATCTAAAATATAT
>JBBPDA010082688.1:0-12167 GCA_037974385.1 Arnoldichthys spilopterus
ACACACTAATGAGCCATAACATTAAAAGTACTTGTTGCCAAAACTGCTCTGACTGTGGTGCATTATGTGTTCTCTCACCTTTCTTTTATACTCAACATTTACTTTTTATGCTACATTGGCTCTTTTATGGGATCAGAGCAAATGAGTTAGCCTTTACTCCCTACATGCATGAACGAGCTTTAGTGGCCAATGTCCCTAATGCTGATTCACCAGTTGTCCTTTCTTGGACAGATTTTGCAGATAGTAACAATGCATATTGGACACACCCTACAACATCTGACTCTGTTGTCTAGTCATCACAACAAGGCCCTCATCAAAGTGGCTTAAACATATCAATTTTTCTGCCTCCAACAAGTCAACTTAGAGAACTGACTGTTTATTTGCTACCTAATGTATTAATTTTGTAAAGAAAATGATTTATTAAACTACAAATAATGTTTTAAATCATGTATATTAAACATATTTAGAATGAAAAGTATTTAAATCAATGTAAAACACTAAGAACAACAGAAGTTTGTTTCAAGGCTTTACTTTATCACCACAAGCCATTTGTATGTACTGCAGGTTATTTACAAATACTGAGCAGCCATGAGAAGCTGTTTGGAATTGGTTAAATAAAAAAACAACAACTATATGTTATACAATTATTTGCATTTTTTTTCTAGTATTATTTTTGATTGCCGTTCTTGAGCCAGTAAATCTAACCCAGCCCAAGTTGTGCGCATTTTAGAATAGTTTTGGCGCCCTCTGCTGTCTGTTTTTAATTTGAGCACTACATTTACACTCTATTCAAAGTGACTTACACTTTAATCCTGTTACAGATCAGAGCAAAGCCAGTGTGTAAAAACTCCTTGCATATTATTGATATGGCATGGTGAATTTATTTGAGCAAGGAGTTAAACCATAGTAGCCTACTGCTCTGCTAGTGACAGCATTATTTTCTCTGTACTATACTAACCGGCTGCATAATTTATAGTTAATGGGAGTTCAAATGTAAAGTAATGTTTTTTATCCCAATTATAACAGAATTATTCTGTTTTATGTATTTAACAATACTACAGTATTTTAGCAGTGACAGTGTTATGACTTCAATATTATTATTTTCACATAAGAACAAATGATATATGTATACAGATTGGTAATTCCATTAAAATAATCTGTCTAATGTGGTCCACTTTCTTCCACCAAATGTGACCAAATGTACCAAATGTGACACACAAATGTGGACTACACATGCTGTGGTATCTGGGACATCCCCTAGATCAAAGTTCAAAGGGAGCAAAGTTAACACTTAGAACAGTTTTGTCATTTTTCTCAAACTACTCATGAAAAATTGCAGATTGGCAAGACACTTATCTTGCTGAAAGAGGCCACTACCCTTAGGGGATACTGCTAAAATGAAGGGGTGTACTTTTTCTGCAGCAATGTTTAAGCAGTGTGTGTCAAACTGACATCCACATGAGCGACAGGACTCTAGGTTTCTCACCACAACATTGCTCAAAGCATCACACTGCCTATGCTGGCTTAACTATTTCCCATGACTTGTACAAGAAAACATTATTCATAAGGCCAGACCACCTTCTTCCATTGCTCCTTGGTCCAGTAGTGATGCTTACGTTGTAGGGGCTTTTGGCAGTGGATGGGTCAGCATAGGCATTGTGACAAATCTGTGGTTATGCAGACCCGTATGCAGCAAGCTGTGAAGGACTCTATGTACTGACACCTTTCCATAATAGCCAGCTTATCATGCTTTTTCAGCAATTTTGGCTTCATTAGATATTTTCAGTTTGTTTGGACCAGATGTGTTGGCCTTCGCTCCCCACACACCTCAAATAGCCCTAGGGCATGAACTCTGTCACCAGTCAGCTGGTTGTCATTCCTAAGATTACCTTTAGTTTTTACGTAGCATACTGCATACCCCAAACACCCTAAATCTAGACCTGCCATATAGTAGATGCTGTGACTGAGTCATAATTGGACCCCCTTTTTAAGTCACTCAGACCCTCACACTTATTTCCTGCTTCTACCATATCAACTTGACATCTTGACAGGTCCCACTGTAACAATATAATAAACATTTTTCACGTCATTTGTATGTGTTTTTAATGTTGTGGCTGATTAGTGTACAAACCTCAATTTTCAGAAAAGTTGAGAAGAAAACTTTTTGAAACTGACCAGCTTAACTGTATGTTGTAAATATATGCAAATATAGCACATTCAACAAAAGTTGGTATAGAGGCATGTACCATTTTTGTTTCACGTCATTCGTTTTTATCTTTTTGGAACCGAGGAGACTAATTGAAGTAGTTTTGCAATTGGAAATTTTGTCCCTTCTTATTTTATGTAAGACTTAATCTGCTCAGCTGTCCTTGGTCATCATTGACTAATTCTCCTCTTTATTATGCACTGCACATTTTTTTATTAGGAGACAGATCTGGACTGCCGGGAGATCAGTCAAGCACTCGCACTCAGTGTCTACGAAGGCACATTGTAGCCTGTGCAGAATGTGATCTTGCATTGTCCTGCTGGGCAGAGACGTCCCCCCTGAAGACAACAAATGTCTCTCTAAAATGCTAAATATGCCTCAGAGTCAGTGGTACATTCACAAACATGCAAATCACCCATGGGCACTGATGAACCCCATACCATCACAGATGCTTGCTTTTGCACCTTTCATTGTTAACAATCTGGACGGTGATTTTCATCTTTGGCACGGAAAACACAATGCCCTTTTTCTCAAAAACAAGCTCAGATGTATTTTGGTCCATCATAATATGAGCTTTGGCACCGAGAATTTAACCCATGCTTGCTTGCAGAAACTGAGCCTTTGATGGGTACTATACCCAGTCATGATCCCTCACCTGCTACAAATTAGCCTGCTTAATGTCTTAATGTCTGCTTAGAGTCTTCCAAACCGATGTTCTTTGTCCACTGCTAACTTTTGTTGAGTGTATTACAGCCATTGAATTCAAAATTTGTGTATATTTACAAAATTTAAGTTGGTCAGTAAAACTATTTAAAATGTTTTCTTTGTACTGTTATTAGTGCTTCACATGAATTTACATATCACAGTTTTTTTTTTGCATTTTGGACAATTTCTCAATTTTGGAAATGGGATTTGTGCATATTATTATGTAAAATTTTTAAGTAGATGCTAAATTAGACATAGATGTAATATAGTACAAATAATATATAATTAAAACGTAAAAGTTCTCTCAATGCTTATATTACTAATGACATCATCATTTCAGTATTACTGTTTATGAAGCCTGCATGTACTTACCCTTTTTGGAAAAGCAGTGGCTCCAAAAATAAATCCAAAACAAATATAATCCTTTATCTGCATTTATGTGATGCAACCAAATGTTTTCATGTTGCAAGAAAGGACCCTCTGTTCGAGATACAAGTGTGTTAAATGTCGCTGACTACTGGTATTCAGTGTTCAATGCTACCGATATATAGGAGGTGTGACACTTGGCAAACAGGTTTTGTGAAATAATTCCAGTACAATACAGCAGCCCTCCCACCCCTCTGTTCCGGGGACGCAAGGTGTGTATTTTTGTTTGTGACATACAACATCACATTTGCTCTAAGTGTTCTCTCGTTCCCCCTCTCACGATTTCTTTAAACTCTTAGGCAAAATGGAGGCTTTCTTATTCTTCTTTCTTTTTTTCTTTCTTTATTTTTATTTTTATTTCTGCATGTGTCTGTACACAACACCCTCACCCACACTGTCTTCTTCTAAAAAAAAAACTTCTCAAAAGCCTGTTTTCTGCACCCTTTTACATGAGTACATAAACAGACACATGCTTACTGACACCACCAATGAGTATATAACAATATAATTGTTATTGTATATTTATGTATATAAAAGTACTATGCACCTATTTTCATAGTTTAAAGCCATTTAGCATTGAGTTCCCTTCTGCAGCAAAAACACAGGTGAACATTACAATCAATGTGAACAAACAACAAAGCAGTGACAGAAGATTTAAAAGTGACATGTTTTGTTTGTAAACAATAGTTGATGATGTGCGAGCTGGTTAGAAGAGCAGGTTTGGCTTCAGATTTCTCCTCCATGCCACTGCATGGATGTGTGTGAAGCTCCATCAGCAACTAATGAAGGACTGATTGAGCCCAAACCAGTGATTTGATGGGAAAATCACTGTTTGCTGTAAAATTGCTGTTTACTCTTTTACTGGTATTTATGTTTATCCTAATATTAATGTTTTTTGAGAATACAGAAACACTTACTTCCCAGATAAACAGCTTTAATCATGATTTACTCAGGTACCTAAGACCTAGTACTATTTATATATAGTAAATAACATTGACTATCTAGTTACTTCTTTACAATAGCACCTAACAATAAGTGGGCAGCAACTGAACAGTCTGTTCTTGAATTTGATGTGCTGGAAGCAGTAAAATGGGCAAGTGAAAGTATCAGAGCCACTTTGACAAGGGCCTTATTGTGATGGCTAGATGATTGAGTCAGAGCATCTCCAGAATGGCAGGTCTCGTGGAGTTTTCCAGGTGAGCAGTGGTTAGTACCTACCAAATTTGAAAAACTTCATTTTCTGAATGATTCTGTCATTGTGGGGCATATTAGTGAAAGGAGGGAGAAGGATTACAGGAGCCTGGTTAACAGCCAAAGACACCACCAGACTCAACATGATTATTCAGAAGGTCGGCTCAGTCCTGGGACGTGGAACTAGACATAGTAGAGAGGCAGATGCTGGGGAAAGGTGGCAGTGGTCATGGAAAACCCTTCCCACCCAGTCCACTAAAAAACTACAGGAGAGGAGTATGCTGAGGTGTTCTGTCATGTAGAAAGAATCACAAAATAATGCACTCAGATAAACCTTTTGTTTCTTGGCCTAAGCTTGCTTAATTTGCATTCATTCGCACAATTCATGCTGAGGTTGAGTCACTAAAATGTAATTCAGGTAGATTTCTTTATATATCCACACCCTCATATGAAACACAGTGGTTTTATTATTGTAGAGATACTTCCCCCTCCACCCACTATCCACCCCCCCTTCTTTATGCCAACAATAAAGCATTTGTTTGATGTTCAGTGGTAGGATTTGCCTTTCTGTACTTCTGCCTTTTTTTGTTGTGGGCAGTCCAACTCATTTTGAGCAAAATAATGATGACTTTATCATATATCTGTGCATTTGTTCAAAATAATTTTAATTTTCAGCAATTTTACATATTTGCCACCTTTTGCAATCTCAGTCCACACCCACTATACAAATGTGCCTTAATTCTGAAGTCCTTTCATGGATCATCCTGTTCAGTGAGTTGTGTCTGATAATAATCTCTGTGATGCTCAGCATGTTTGTAGAAATATGAATTATGAAAAGATACCATGTTAAGCTTGTATGTTTTGCACTGTTTTGAACTCATTATAAGATGAGTCATAAAGCATGCCACCTATTTGGGGTATGCATAATGACTTCTTTTAGAGTTCAGAGAGACAAGCTAAACTGCACATTTAAGCAATGATTTGCATACACGATTTTTTTTTATGACTGACACATGTATTGTAAATGAAGCAGATTTTTTTTTGAGAGTTTTTTGGGGGGCGGCTAATACTATTGATGTTGTTATCTTCATAAATCCACCAGAAAATACAAACCCCACTTTCAGAAAAGTCTGGACATTTTGTAAAATGCAATACAAAACATAATCTGTGATTGGTTAATTCTCTTGAAATTTTTACTTAATTGATGAAAGTATATGGAAAATATATTCACTGTTTTAACTTTTATATGTATGCATGCATGTGTGTATGAACCCAGTTCAAGAAAAATCACAAATCACACATTCTTGTTTTTATTGCAATGTTTAAAATGCATTAAAGCTGAAAAGTGAAAGCACTGGAAATCATTTCTTTGAACTTTCATGAGTTAATTAAAAATTCAAGAGATTTTACAAATTGCACATCATTGATTTTGTGTTTTGTGTAAAAATACCAACTTTTCAAGAAATGGTGTTTGTAATGTGGCTTAACTACAATTTCATACTGAACAAAACTAGTTGAAGAGATTTTTTGCACTAAATCGAAATAAGATTACTTATTTATTTGAGTATATTTATATTACTTTATATACGTTCTCATGACTGACATGAACATTTATTTAATGATAACTGTTAATTAACAAATGAATTAAAAGTTAATAAACAGAATGTCCGTCCTCCTTTATGCATTCATACAGAATTTCCTAGTTTTGTTACACAAACATATTATTCTTACTTTCAGTAGCTTTTAAAAAAATACGATTATTAATTTCTACTAGCGCCAACACTTATTTGAAGAGCACTCATGGCAGCTGAGCTAAAAACACTAAGATACCTACATATGAGAATATGTTTTACATTTTATGTTGCAGTTTTACAAATGAAGATTTTTTAAGCTAAGAAGAGTCTATATATATTTTTTTTTAATAACCTTGCCCATTGCTTGTTTTATGAAACTACATAATAGATCATACAATACAAAAAAATTGCTAGTCACTTGTTTGGAGTGAATCAAGATTCAAGATGTTTATTTGTCACAAATAGTGTAGTACATTGTGTAGTGAAATGTGTCTCTGAACACCCTAACGACTGTGTAATGACTTAATTAGCTAAAGTAAAAAAGTATAGTAAATAAAAAATCTAAAACCTAAATAATAAATAGTATATACACACAATTACCAATACATACAGACTAAAATACATTTGTAAAAAATCTTGGCTGGGCCCAGTCCTGGCCCAGTTTTTTTACCTTTATAACTACTTATATATCTTATATCTATATGTGTTGCATGCTGCAGATTTTATCACTAGGTGTGAATATGAAGGCTTTTATTTTCAGGCTTTCTCTGTGCTTTGTTTTTCAGTGGATATACAAGATAAGATGCATACAAAAAAGTAGAAACTAGACAATAATGGGAAGGTAGAAGCTAGTTAAGCACGGTCAGATGCACTGTAGCATTAAATATGTATGTCTTACTGATAAAATACTGTTAAAATACACCTTAAAACGATGTGCTGTGCATTCAGTTTGCCTAAGCATTAATTTCACTTTCACATTTAGAGTGATTAATCTTTCAAATGTATATTTAGTGAATCGTGCTGTGGAGAGAAAGCCCTAAAATGAGATGGATGTTAGTTCATATATTTAGCAAATAAAATAAAGGTTCTCCGGTTACAAAGGTTTTAGGCTTGGATTTATGGTTCTGTGTCTGTGGTTCCAAACCCCTCTGACAATAATTCATTGTTTATTCATTGTACTTTTATGTATATGCCATTAGACTGGTGAGTGAGTGCATTTTTACTAAGGATATAATCTGTATGGATGCATTGAATTTGACACAATGAGTTTTACTTCATTTTATTGTGAGCAGTGTTTTGTACTAAGAAATTGATTCTTCATATGACAACACTGCTGTATTTGACCTAAGTGAAGTAAAAGTGACTATTTGTAATTGTGAACACACTCAAGCACCACAATGAAATGTGTCCTCTGCATTTAATCCATCAGACGTGCACACGTGGAGCAGTGGGCAGCTATCAACAGCGCCAACAGTGTAGTGGGACAGTACCTTGCTCAATGGTACCTCAGTGGTGCCCGGGCTGGGACTTGAACCTGCAACCTTTAGGTCTCAAGGGCAATGACCTAACCACTAGGCCGTCACTGCATTCTTACATTATAATTAGTTTGCATGTGTGAGTACACAGAAATGTAGCAGGTTGCGTGCAATTTAACCATATTTCATACTGACTGCAGTCCACAGCATTACATTGCTGCAAATTCTGAGGAACTGAAAATGTATCAAATTGTTGGCTAAAATAATCGGATCGTATCAAAACATGGTGAAACTTGTGATTTGCATATCTAGTATTTATAATAGCACATGCCATATTCATGCTGTGATAATTATTCATTTGATCGTATTTATTATTATATGTATAAAATGATATGCTGGAGAAGTAGACATTGGACCCAAGCAGGGCCAGTTCTAGACAGGCATATATGAGGGGGCAGACAGAAATTTGAGGGGGGCACATGGTGACAATGGAGGCGGTAAAGGGGTGAGGTTGCTCTGGATAACTGCTCTGTTGCTCTGTTTTTGTCATATAATTGGATTGCACTTTGTCAGGCCTCTAGCCTAAGACCTGTCCCACCTGAAGGCTAAGCTTCTACTGGTGTAGCTCTTATGGTCACGCAAACCCCCTGACCACGTTAAGGTGGCAATCCCTCAGGGTGAACACTGAAAAATAAAACAACAAAAAATAAAATTTAATATTTCCCATCAGATTATAACATCTAAAACAATGACATTTACCTTAATTGGATGCCTACACCAAATATATTCAAATCCAACAATAACGCTTCTCACTATTGCTAATATTAACAAAACCAAAGAGGGTAGGCCAAGTTATATAATATTTTATTTATAATTCAATCTTAAATATTAAATTAATCTAGAGCATCGTTTTGTAGAACCTCTTCCAACTTGCAAAAGTTCCTATCTGCAAAATGATCCAGGAAAAGTGGGGAAAAACCTCCTATCTGCATTTTGTGAGGCACTAATACCTAATTGGTATTGTTAACACATTATATAGTAAGATAAGGGTGCAGATGGGGGGGGGGGTCGTGTGTCCCCCCCTCAAGCACAGATGATGTAGTGATGTATAACTCATACTCCTGTTTTAGGGTCTCTTCGAGCAAATAGCTCCTAGCAGCACGTCTTCTTTTATTGTTCTGGGGTCCTGACACCTAGGAGCTGCCTCATTGGTGCCCGTCCCCAAGCCCCACCCCCCGCCAATGACGATTGGTCCCTCCTACACTAAAGATGCTGTCTGCGGCCCTGAGTAAGAGTCCAGAAAGAGCAGAGCGCTGTGTGATCATGCACACAAACAGAACACGAAGGGAAAGAGTGAACAAGAGTTGAAGGCCATCATCTCATTTGAGCCTTTTCCAGTGGATTTTTTAGATATTGTAGTAAATCTTGTCCATATTCAATTTGTGGGTAATCTGTTATTTTCTTTCACAAATTCTAAAAGTTTGATTTAAGGGGGGCAGGACGTTTTATTGAGGGGGCGTTGCCACCTCTTGCCCCAGTGTAGAGCTGGCCCCGGACCCAAATTACTAGTTCACCAGAACAAGTTGATTTTATTTATTGGTTTGTTGTGTTCTGTCCTGTGTATAAATGAAGTTTCTCTTATTAACTGTCCTTAAGGCAAATTATTTCACTTTCAGAGACAGGACTTAGTAATTAGTCTGTTGATTAGTGTCTCCCAGTTAGTGTTTTGTTTACATAATCCAGTGATGCTTCATGTTAGTTGTTTGTAGCTGTTAAATTTGCAGGCCTGAGTTTACTTCATAAACTCCAAGCTAGTTTTTGTGAAGGAAGAGCAAGAACTGAGATGTGCTCATATGCAGAGAAAAAAAATAAGCATTTACATTTAAGATTTTATTGACCGAAACCACAACAATTACAAAATGATATCATCCTCATTACTAAATGTTTATTATTAAAAGTTAAATAACAGAATCTCTGTCCTCCTTCATTCATTCATACTGTGTTAAAATTGTTTTGAAAGTTTTTAGTTTTGATCTAAAGAGTAAAAACAAGAAATGCTCTTTTGTGATATAAAAAGTGGTTTATATGTTAATAATATTTGTTTTTATGTAAAACGTCTGAGATATATTAATGCCCTCAGGGTTTAAATGTTACTTTGGCAAACAAATCTTTGTACTCAAGCATGAAACGCCCATGACGTTTTTGACATAAAGCACTTATAAATGTGGACAGGCAGTGCTCCAGAATGTGACTCTGTGGTATGAGCTTTAAATCATATTCATTGTACCTCTGCAGAATGCCAGCGGTGGGGTGGAGGAACTGAATGTTTTAGGCTACCCCTAACCTCACCTGGGTGTAACAGTAAGAGCAGATTGTTTAAAGTCTCAAAGAACCCCAGACATTTATCATGGGACTGGCAAATTTAGAAATTTATTTAGAAATAAAAGGTGTCAGGAGACCATGATATTAATTCAATAATCTCATATTTGTCATGTTCAGTACTGTCATTACAATCAATGACAGTCTGAAATTGGACTTGTGCATAAAAAGCGATGCTTACTGTTTACTCCATGATAAATATACATTTAAGTGCAGAGAAGCAGGTTTGTGACCAAAGAGATGCTGATATATATATTCCTACTTTTGAATGAACAGTGTGGATGCTAAGCATATTTACAATACATCCAGTATTGCATTCATTATTAATTCCTTAACATTGATACTAAACCTGGACACATTCTTATACTTACATGAACCTGTATGAAGTTCATAAAATATTCACATACATTTCATAAGATGATGATCCTGAATGTATGATGTGCATTATATAGTAATGTTTAGTTATTTATACAGTTAAATGTTTAGTGCCTCGTTGTTTTGAAAGTGATTTTAGAATTAATATCTTACATTAGCTGTTGCTGTAAGACAAGGCATCAATGTAGCTCTAAACTACATCTTATAAGGATGTGCAGAAAAATGGAGGCAAAGTCAACTATTCTGTTCAGCATAGTCTTCAAAACGTATTCATTAAATTGCCTTAAAACAGCTATAATATTGTTTATGTGAAACGTCGTTGAAAACTGATCAGCCTCCTCTTTATATCCACCTGCTTAATATTGTGTAGGTCGTCATCGTGCTGCAAAAACAGCTCTGACACATTAAGGCATGGACACCAGAAGATCTCTGAAGGTACGCTGTGGTTTCTGGCACCAAGACATTAGCAGTAGTCCTGTAAATTGTGTGACGGGGTTTGTCCAATACATCCCACTGTTGCTCAAATGAATTAAGATCTGGGGAATTTGGAGGTCAACACCTTGTACTCTTTATGTCCTTCGAAGCATCTTGAACAGTGTTTGCAGTGTGGCAAGGACCATTATCCTGCTGAAAGAGGCCAGGTGGTACATGTAAAAAAAAACATCCACATGAACATTCGGACTTAAGGTTTTCCAGCAGAACAGTGGCCAGAGCATCACACTGCCACTGGCTTGCCTTTTTTCCCATAATGCATCATGGTGCAATCTCTTCCTCAGGTAAACAATGTGCATACATCCAGCCATCCACATGATAGAAAAGAAAACATGATTCAAATCAAGTGAAGTAGGCTTTTATTGTCATTCATCAGACCAGGCCACCTTGTTTCATTGCTCCATGATACAGTTTTTATGCTCACATGCTCATTATAGGTGCTTTGAAGGTACACCGAGGTGAGCATGGACAAAAGTCCATGTTAATGACTTTTCTAATGCAACAATGTTAACATTCAATGGATTTGGGCTAAATTTAATGTGGTGCTTTTTCTGCCATGGTTTCTTTTGCTGCTCTTTACTGTGAGTGATCTAGGTCTACAAGACAATTGGAATGTTTGGCATTGAAAAAGGTAGGATTGAGAGGCTTCAATATAACACTGCTTCCTGTGAGTGCAGTATCATGTTTATCTTGCATGATGAAATATGATCGCAATGGTGAGGGGGCTGAATACAGTGGGTGTCCGGTCCATGTGGGCAGTCAGTTTTTGAATGTGTCATGGAAATACACAGGATGCTGAAGGAGGTGACACACCTTGGAATGTTACCTGTCTTGTAGTGTGGCAATCTTGTTGATGATTGATGTTTAGAGATGTTTTGTTTTGAATCTTCTGAAACAAATGGAGAATATGACAGAATACTTATATATCTTTTCCTGTGTGAAAACTTTTTAAGGTTTTTTTTTATTTAAATATTGAATATACTATATATTCTAATATATACATAATCTTGCTACCTACCTTTCTCATCTTCTCATGCCCTACTCCTCTGCTCATCTTCAGGTCTACCAGTAGTAATTTTCTGGCTGTCCCTCACACAAGACTTTCCACTTTTGGAGGTCCTTCAGTGGAGTTGTCTTCTTCAGTCTTTCCATGATTGTTCTTCCCTTTACTCCTTTAAACCAGAACTAAAGACTTATCTTTTCAAAGATTACTATGTTGTATTCTATTCTGTTCAATTATTTATATATATATATATATATTTACATTTACATTTATTCATTTGGCTGACGCTTTCATCCAAAGCGACTTCCAGGACAGAGGAAACAATCAAGCGTTCGCATTGC